>JAOWBW010000688.1:0-123291 GCA_026119855.1 Campanula takesimana
GACGTCCTCTTTCTCGTGATCAGCGAGGACTAATCCTTAGCACCTGGGGGGGGTTAAGGAAAACAAAGATAAAAGAAAAGGGGTGAGATAAACTCAATAAGTTACTAATGCAACTACATGACATGCTATGATGCAATAAGCAATAAACAATAATAATTATCACGTAGCACATAGCATTTAACACATAACAGATAGCAGCGGAAAGGAACACATAACAAAGGATATAGCCAAGGTTTTCCATACCGGAACATCCAAATAAAGGATCGCTGCGCAGCTTCAATAATCAACCAATCAACATCTTCATAATAGCATGAGAGCTGAAGAGAAAACCCCGGTACCGGAACCATAACATAAAAGTGTCACAAGGACAAGGACCATGACACAAAGTCATGCCCGCCTAGCCAGATACATTCACAAAGGAACGCTGACTTATCCTTCCAAGGCCAATCTGGAGAAGGGGTAAAGAAGGGGGCAAAACAATGGTCAACATTATAATGGACTTGGCTTTGCCATTATAATCTTTCCCATCGCCCCAAACACACATAAAATACCAGCTGGACTTTCAAATAATTCTAAGTAATAATAATTTAGCATGAATGAACAACTTAAGGTTCCAAAGTAGGGAACCAATCCAAGTAAATTACCACAAAGGTAAACCATACCGAGAAGTCACCAAGAAAGTGAAATAAACCAACAATACACAATAAAGGTGCTCCAAAATCCCATTAACAATTAATGAATCCCAAACACAAATTTGATCACCAAGGACCCAATTCTATCACTAGAGTGTGCTATAATGTTCACTAAGGTCCACTAGAGGACACCAAAGACTTAG
Source organism: Campanula takesimana (assembly GCA_026119855.1). Taxonomy (NCBI): domain Eukaryota; kingdom Viridiplantae; phylum Streptophyta; class Magnoliopsida; order Asterales; family Campanulaceae; genus Campanula; species Campanula takesimana. The sequence continues at coordinate 836 of JAOWBW010000688.1, forward strand.
ACCAAAACGCGTTCCTTAATCACACAAATTAACAAATGTAAACTTTCAGAGGTTCTGTGCGGCCGCCCAAGATGGACTGTGCGGTCGCCCAAAACCCTCAAAACAAGAACAAAAGCTTTCAGATATTTGTGCGGTCGCCCAAACTTTTTGTGCGGGCCGCCCAATGTTCTGAATTTCTGGAAATCGGGGGAAGAACAACATGGGTTCTTCAATTTTCAAACCCAAACACATTTCAACCAAAATCAAACATTCCAACTGGTATACAAATGTAACAAAACAACTTATAAGTCTAAAAGACTCCTAAAACAACATTTAACAACAAATCAAGAATCAAACCCCAACATTCATAAATCACTATTTTTGACCAAAAACCCAAATAAATTCCAATAAATTGCAAACTCATCCAAACTTCCAATATCACAACAAAAGCATTATATGAACATGATATGAACTTTTAGCATTAAAATGGGGGAAAAGTAACTTACTTGAATTTTCTCAAAGTTGACGGAATTTGAATATTTTTGCTTCCTACGATCCTATCGACCGATCTAAACAATGTTCACGTTTAAGAAATGAGAGAAGATGAGAGGAACAAGGAGAAAATGAAGAGAGAAGTAAAGAGAAAGAAACTTACCCAAAATGCTAGAGAGATGGAGAGTTGGCTGGGAGTTGGAGAAAGAGTGAGGGAGAAGGTGAGGGAGTGAGGGAAATGTTTAAAAGATTTACACTTAGGCCCCCTCCCTTACACTACACACAAACACTACACTCCCTTCTACAATTAAGACCCAACAATACTACACTAGCACAATTGACCCAGTTAAAATGCTAGGCACAATTATTATACACATAAGTTGCACACATAAATATTTAAATAAATAATAATGTAAATAATAAATAGCAATTAATTAAATAAAAAAATCATTTAATTATACTAATAAATCTAGCCTAGATTTCCGGGTCGTGACAATATACTGCCCTCTCTCGTAACCAAACCTGGTCCCTGGTCCCCTCTCAAAACGTTCCCAACATTGTCGGTTGCAAATGGGTTTTCCGAATCAAATATAATCCCGACAACACCATCCAAAAATATAAAGCTCGCCTTGTTGCCAAAGGCTTTCACCAACGACCTGGTGTCGATTATTCTGACACATTCAGTCCCGTTGTCAAACCAGTCACCGTTCGTCTTTTTCTCTCTCTTGCTTTAAGCAATGGTTGGTCTCTTCGTCAACTTGACATTAATAATGCCTTTCTCCAAGGCAAACTTATTGAAACCGTCTATATGTCTCAACCCCCGGATTTATCGACTCATCCTCTCCCACTCACGTCTGTAAACTTCACAAAGCCATTTATGGACTCAAACAAACCCCTCGGGCTTGGTACACAGAATTAAAATCCTATCTTCTCTCATATGGCTTCAAAACCTCTTTAGCCGACCCCTCTCTCTTTCTATACACCACCCCCACCCATCGCCTCTTCCTTCTTGTGTATGTTGATGATATTATAGTCACGGGCTCTCTCCCCATCTTCTCACCGATTTTATATCCCATCTATCTTCCAGATTTTCCTTAAAAGACTTGGGTCCTCTTTCCTACTTCCTTGGTGTCGAGGTCACACCTAATGCCAATGGTCTTCTTCTTACTCAATCCAAATATGCTCATGACATCCTTACCCGCCAAAATATGCTCAACTCCAAGCCATCACCCACTCCTATGGCTACATTTCCCACCTTATCAAATCAACCACACCTCTCCCATTCAATCCCCCACCGAGTACCGTTCCCTTGTTGGAGCACTTCAATATCTCTCTATCACCCGACCCGACATTGCCTTCTCTGTCAACAAACTCGCCCAATTCATGCAACACCCTCAGGCATGTTATTGGTCTCTCTAAAACGTCTTCTACGTTATCTACATGGCACTCTCAATCTTGGCATTCAACTCTACCGTAACACCCCCTTTGTCACTCCATGCCTTCTGCGACGCTGATTGGGCCGGTGACAAAGATGACTACATCTCCACTACCGACTTCCTAGTCTACCTAGGTCGCAACCCCATTGCTTGGTCTTCTCGCAAGTAACGTGCTCTTGCTCGATCATCTACCGAGGCAGAATTCCGAGCCGTCGCTGACGCCACTGCTGAACTCATTTGGGTTCGAAACCTGCTCTGCGAACTTGGTATTCCCTCTCCCACCGCACCAGTCATCTATTGTGATAACCTTGGCGCTACTCACTACTCTGCAAACCCCGTGTTTCACTCTCGTATGAAGCACCTTGCTCTCGCCTTCCACTTTGTCCTTGAACAGGTTAACAATGGTACTCTTCGTGTTCAACACATCTCCGGCAATGACCAGCTCGCGGATGCTCTCACCAAACCACTTCCCCGTGCTCGCTTCCAGTCTCTTCTCTCCAAGATTGGCCTTTTCCAAGGAACGTCCATCTTGCGGGAGCCTGATAAGATAAACACAAAATGATTTCACAATCATTTTGTATTATTCTCTCTTCCTTATTTATCACATGTAAATATTTGAATTAGGATAGTTGTTATCTCTGTAAATATTTGAATTAGGATAGGTTGTTATTATCCCCTAATTTCCCTCACAATGTACAGCATATAAACCTTGTAATTCTATTGAATCTGTGGAATGAAAATCATCACAAACATATCTTTTCTTTACTCCCTACCCACTTTCTCTTTCATACTTTACTTTTCATACAACATTTTCTTTTTCTTAATTTCCGTGTAAAGTCAAACTAAGAACATTAATTTGGGACGGCGGGAGTACAATTTTTCAACTCGTACTAAAACTCTTTAATGCACGCCACACTTGATAACAAGAGTTAAAAGTATCAGATTTAATGTTTAAAGTGCTAACTTAAGCACTGGAGAGCTACTAAATAATATGTGGACAATGTTTTTTAAAATCCACAATTACTTTAAAATTGAGGAAATAACATTTTATAGCAATTATGTTTCTTTAACCATGTAATTACATTGCAAGGAGAAAATATATGTTTCTACCAAAGTCCAATTTCTCACTCTAAGTTAGATGAAACATTCCTGGGCCCAAAATATTTGTGATTAAGGTTGAAGTTTCAAAGGCAAAAATAACATTACATAAAAACAATCAGAAAATGAAAAAACATATACCAACTTCCATGAGAGATAAGGAAGAGGCAGGGGGGAGAAATAGTTCTTATATATAGTAAAAAAAAAAACGGATTGTCCAAAGACATGATGGCTTGGAGTCCTCGGGTCCGTCACGAGAAACCAAGACTCATTCATAAGATGGAGCCAAGCATTCGTCGATCACACACACGCAACGAATGGATTATCCAAAGCTACTGCCACTCGTTCTTTATCATTCAGTTGCTTATTCACTGCAAAGTTAAAATGGCAGGGCGATAATGTTATGAAAGCAAAGCACCTTCCCACACAGAAGCAAAACAAAAAACAAAAAGAATTGAAAGCACAGTGAAGTCTAAACAAAAGAGGTAGTTTTTAAAGGAAATAGTTCACATCTACGCTAACAGGAAACAAACTTCTTTCATTTTATTTTAGATTTTAACGAAAAATGAGCATTTGCCATCCAACATTTGTTAGAGATATTATCTCGCATCGAGAATCGATGAACCTTTGCCTATAACATATAAAGATCCTGGACCACTCCCCTTGGTACCGATTGGTTTTTTGTGGAACCTCAAACTTTATCAACATCTCCTTTCTATTGGATTTTTATAGTCTACTTAGTTCTTACCAAGACATACAGGTGACCGAATTTTGTTGTTGGGACACCACATGACGGGCATGTGATGTGTCATTTTCCGTTAGTAACGAAATTATTATCCAGACCCAAAATTGGTAACAAAGTAAAATAAAATCTCAGGCTCTGAAGTGAGAATACTAAAACTATAGGCTCTCAAATGATAAAACATGTAAAGCGAGATTAATCCTATTTCTATATGTGGGTAAGGCTTAAACACCTATCTATTCCAGATGAGGGATGCCTCCAGATGGGAATCAAATATAGTATGGAAATGGAAAAATTGGAGGGGGAGAGAGAGAGAGGGAGGAACCTGCATCTTCAGTTGCATGAGTCCCTGGTGCTAACCTTATATCGACCTATACGATAAAATCAAATAGAAACTATAACTAATTGTCGTATAAACCAAATGAGAAGACAATGTTATCAATGTCAGCATCATCAAAATTATAGGTAGCATAAACACAGCAAAAGCAAATCAACATAGATAAAGCGTAATAGTTATCCAAGAGTATTCAAAAGTATAAACCATTTCCTCTCGAGTGTTCTGGAGAACACTCAAGAGGAACAAAGCCATTTCTTCAATTTAGATTAGAAACTATTTCTCCTGTCTGCAGACTCGGGGAATTTGTCTTGCACCAGATAATATGCTGAGGCGTATATTATGTGAAATAAGACTGATGGGTGTGTGTATATGTGTACACGCGTGTGTGAATTTTTAGATAAAATACTTCAAGCATCACTCCCTTGTACGAGACAAAATCGTCTGTACCACTTTTGTGTATCACATTGTGCACCACACGTGATCTAACTATTATGAGTTATTACGGTTGATGTCATCGTTGCATCATCAGTGATGCACAACGACACAACCGTTGGATCACTTGTGGTACAAAAAAAAATGGTACATGTGATCTCTTCTTGATTTGTGCACCTAGCTCCTCTGTTTTTATACTTCAAGCAGAAAAGCCTTCTTTCTTGTTATGCAGCAAGAGGTAGGGGGCAAATAATCCCTGGAACATATTGCCAGTTGATAGCCGTGTCAGTGAAGTGAAACATTTGATGGTTCACCAACCTCAGGGATGATGTAATTATACAGCAAGAGCTAGGGGGCAAATAATCCCAGGAACAAATTGCCAGATCCGTCCCAAAATGAGAGGTCCTCTAGTGAATGAAATGTTTTCCAAGTAAAACATTTGATGGTTCACCAACCTCATCGATTCCAATTATTTTATCTTATTTCTATACAATTTTCACAAATCGGCCGAGTGACGGAGCTTATCATATACTTCATCCGCCCCACCTCACTTGAGATTTATTTCCATTTTGGTCCGTCCCACTTCACTTGAGACTCCCCAAAATAGCCATCTTTTTATTATTTTATATTCAAACTACCCCACCACTCATTCTCTCTCTTCATTTTCCACCACTCAATTTATTCAATCAACACTACTATTTACCCCACTCATTCTCGCTCTTCATTTTCTACCACACATTTTCTTTACTTTATAATTTTTCCTTAGTTATTGTGCCCACCTCTTAGGTCTCAAGTGAGGTGGGACGGAGGGAGTAAGTAAATGATACCATAGACCACTACAATTCTAATCGCGACACCAAAACTCTTGATGAACAACTAAGCCTTTACCGGAAAAGGAAGCAACTATGAAAAAGGTCGAGTATAAGCTATGGTGGTACAAGGACTCTGAAAAATCACATCCAACCAGCAGAAAGAAAACACTCATTCAGTTGAGCCACATATACTGATATAGCTGGTACCATTCCCTCCGGCCCAAAATGAATGTCCAATTTTTTTTTGACGTTTGCTCTCGATCAAGAGTTAATTTGAATTTTTTTGGACATTCATTTTGGGACAGAGGTAGTATATTCATATGCTTGGAAACTAGAGCATCAAGTAGAAATACAAAGGTTCCAACATTATTTACAGTAGATATCCAGGAAGAAACAGTAACCCCAGTTCGGATGAGAAGCAGAGATTATACCTTATAACGGGAAGGCAGGCTACGCATAAGTTTAGCCCGCAACAGAGGCCAATAACTACTGCCAGATCGCAATGCTGCATGGTTGGAGTAAACGTGACACTAGAAAACAGAATATTTTAGTAACAATTGAGTTCAAACAATCGAAAAATGGAGTAAATGCGACACTAGAAAAAAAGAATCCTTACCGAACATGACTACGGCTGTCATCTACCTCAATGGCATCTTCTGTTATAACCCGTAGCTCTTCTAGCGAATTAGGATGCTCTGGATCTTTTATGTCCCTAATATGGTTTAAGAGCGCTAAGGAGAATACAATGCCATAACTTATTCATTGTCATAATGTTTATGAGGTAAATTTAGAAAAAATTATAATGTGTCATTGTCAGTTTGAATAAGGCAAATCAACCCATTACCCATATGAGGCTAAGTCTATAGGATCTGATCAGCAGCAATAAAACAGAGATACCGCCAGAGCTAGCTGGAGAAGCTATAGAATAACCTACTAAAAATCGTCAACAACACAAAGTCATTGTGGCAATATATTCATCTTCAATGAGGTGGGTTGTATTTGGTATGCCAAGAGGTATTAATCGGTCAAGAATTGTAGAATTGCTTGGAAACATGTACACGCAAAGATGCCGCACATACAACACCTCAAACACGAAGGATATGCTACATAATGACATAAAACTTTTGCAATTATTCGGTGCATTGGTCAATATCTTCTACATGATCGAGAAATCAGGTCATATATCAATACCACCCCATCAAAAACATCTTTTTACAACGAAATGCTTAGTAGAACGAAGATTCTACGAATGTTTATTTATTCATCGCATCATTCTGACGTTGCATTCTTACTTCTTACAGAGCTCTAAGAGTATTTCCATACATAAAACTGAACTCAACAAAACTTCTTTTAACATCCGCTGTACTTTTTTTTTTCTACACAATCCTATGCAATGTAATGCGATCAAGTATCCTATATCAACTAGGAAACAGCAGACAGAGCAAGACTATGGGCAACACAAAAATCTAAACGAATAAATATCGACAAGCAAAAATTGCATGATTCTAAATAGACACAGTTGATAGGGTAGCATAATCAAAGTTAAAAAGGATATCAAAAATTTCCGATTGGTCAATGGCTTCTGCAGCATACTCGTCCACAGACTGAGACTTGGTTCGTGTTCGGCGTTCTTTCTTTTCATAAATAACTGGATTTTCATTGATCAAGGCGCGAACCATCTTTCTATTCAAATCGCCCTTCCTAATTCACTTCTCTGCAGTTGTAAATAGTAAGACTAATGTACTTATATTAAACAAACATCATCAAACATGGAGCTACACCTCGTAATAGAAAAAGAGTAACTTTCACAAAGATTAATAATTTATCTGTCTTTTTGAGACGATAATTCTTTACAGAACAGATTTGGCAATACTTAAACAAGTTTTTCACAAGGATCCTGTAAACGAATAATCGTGGCTGTGATTCGCCAATTCGGGTACGAAAAACCAATATTCACAAAATAAATATAAGAAAACATAAAAAAAAAAAAAAAAAAAAACCTTACTTCCTAAGGTAATTCATAATGACTAATCTTTTTCCCTCTTTTATTTCTGATCAACGACAACATTGAAATCTCAAACACAAACCAACAAACTCATTCATACCCTTCTGGAAACATCTTATAAGCAAGCAAAATGAAACCCAATACCAATCGATGCCTAAGTTGGTGTGCATGCTCATAAAAAAGTAGGAATAAAACAGGGGAACTTGTCGAATGAACCCTAGGTTTTTCATACAAAAATTAAACTAACCGCGCAATTGACCAAAATATGTAACGTACAACCATTTTGTTTACAATTTATGCAATGTACCACAAGTTTACCACATAATGCAACGTTCTTTATAATTGTGTACTTTGTAATTGTGTTTCAAACAATGCAACGTACTTTACATTGTTAGAAAAATAATTATAAAATACGTTGCATTATTTGAAATAAATTTGAAAGTAAGTTAATTATAAAGCTTCTTCAACGTTGCATTGTTTGATAATTTTTCCGTTTCAAAATTTACAAAAAAAGTTCGTGAAAATTCAGCCGCCCTTAGGTTGGTACGTACACTGAAATTCGGTTGGGAATTGATTCGTTCGCTAATTTAGAGGAGAGAGAGAGAGTACCTAAATAGGAGCTTCTTCAATGGCGGACTATGTAGCGTCGGCAGGAGAATAGTAAAAGTCAATGTTATTAGGGCACAAAAGAAACTAAAAAGAAAAACAGAAAAAAAAAAAGAGATAAATATAAAGTATGGGGATATACACAGCTACCTATTTGATTAGTATGTCCACCGTTTTTTTTATCACAAAAATACCATATTAGTAAAAGACATTACAATCCCTGTCCTTATAACTATATTCCTAAATTGGTAAAACACCCACCCATTATTAATCCCCAAAATACTATCCTAATAGCCATAGTTCTCCCTTGAACACAGGTATTCCGCAACCATGGCTGCGTTGATACTTCTAAACAACAAAAACAGTTGCCTTGATTTGGCTTGTGAGCTTGATTGGAGTCTAATTAGTTCGTCTGATCACATCTTCAGATACTCCCTCTATCCCGGAAAGATAGTTTCATTTTTACTTTTTATACCAAGCATTGGTGACGATCTAATCATTCTAGTGAAACTCTAAAATTTATAATTGATAAATCATTAAGTGATTTATCAATAACAATTTTTAGAATTTTATTGTTATCATTAAATTGACACCATAGTTTGATCAAAGTTTATTTTGTTGACCAACAAAAGTCAAGATGTGACTATCTTTTCGTAACACAGGGAGTATATTTTTGGATTAGATATCAATTCTACTCAATCCGAGAAAGAAAGAGCTTGAAGGATAAAATAGTGATAGTGAAAGATAATTTCTACTGAACACCCAAATACACAATAAAAGAGTTGAACTGATTATGTGTTAACTGGATATCTTCTGAATCAGAGTACTCCCTCCGTCCCAAAACAACTAGCACCATTTTGACCAAAATGGTCAATTTAAGTGCAATTTGACCAAGATTTTATAAAAAATTGATAATCTTAATAAAAAAATTAAAATTATTTATTAATTCACTGTCAAAAATATTATAGATAACAATTTTAGATTTTATTAGAATCATCAATCTTTTACAAAGTGTTAGTCAAAGTGTTACTAATTGACCAATTTTGGTCAAACTGTGCAAAAAGTTTTGGGACAGAAGGAGTAGTGTTTATAAAATATTAATTTTCATGGCATGTATAATGTATTGTTATTGAACTCATATTGTAATTTTATATTACTACTACCTTTGCTCCTAAATGAGTATAATAAAAAAATTAATCTATTGTTAATCAAGCACACATTTAAAAACTCTATTAATTCATTTTGAGAGGAAAGAATAGAAAGTAATATATCAGATCATGATCATGGCATCAGTGGTTTCTATGATAAAAGCTAGTTGCCATTCTCATAATATGAGTTGCAACTGTCTGTGTTTTAAATTGTAGGAGATGAAGTGGGTGTTGGTGGGTAGATGGAATTTTTGTAATAGGATAAAATGGGTAACTATGTGGGTGTAATTATAAACTTTGGTATTTTATAATTTTGAGTAGTGGGTGATTGAAATAAAGTGGGCATACTAATCAAATTGGTGGGTGTGTATATCCCCACCTATAAAATAAAGTGTTGGTATTTTATTGGTTATAATGATTGGTACTCGCCACACTCTAATTAAATACTTTAATAATAAAATCATGATACATATCATGTTTTGTTTAAATTTGGTGATATTTTTTGTGACTATTATTTCCCATATTAAAAAAGGTCTTTGACCTATTAGACGTATTACTTATTAGTCACAGAATAAATATTTTTTCGTTGTAGTCATTATCATTCACATTTTTTTAATTAAGACGAATACTTGTGTGAGACCGCCGCACAAGGTGCGACGGGTCGCCCATTGGGTTGAACCCGGGCCGCTCCAGCTGATACCCACCCACTCCAGCCTTCCTCTCCTTCCAGATCTCGCCACGTGGCGTGTATTAAAAACAGCGCAATAACTTTAAAATACTGCATCTTGAGATTTCACTACAAGAAAAATGACCTTTACTGGCATCTATAAAAGTGGAATTATGCTAAAAATGCCACAATATGGATATTCGCTTGTGTTTAGAAAATAGTGGCATTAGTGAATTTATATCTAGTGTCATATAATAATTATAGTGGCATTGTGAATTGCCATTATATCATCATTAAATGTCAATTAGTGTCATCAATAGAGATGGCATTAGGCCAGTGCCACAGCCTTTAAAAAATGACACTTAATTATAATTAAGTGGCATATTTGAGTGCCTCTAAATCCTATATTTCTTGTAGTATTTTGAAATCGAAAATAATATCTAAAAATACCGTTGTGTTCGTCTCGACGAGAAACTAGATAGGTCATGATATGGTTTGATATTTTTTTTTAAAAAAACATATTTTTTAACAAATTAAAAATAAAAATTGGGCTACTCGTCTCCTGAGATGTAACACTCTATTCTGATACAAGTAACAATTTCATCTTGTAAAAGTAACACTTTTACTGTCAAATGTAATAGCAGTTTTGCAAAAAATATACTCCCTCCGTCTCATTATGTTTGGCAACTTTTGACTTTTAATGGTCAGCACAAGGAAATTTTGACTAAATATTAATGTCAAATGAATTATTCTATGGAAATTCTAAAAATTGTTATTGATAGATATATAAATGATTTATCAATAACAATTTTTAAAAATTGATTAGGATAATTGGATTGACATTAACATTTAGTCAAAGTTCTTCACAAATGTTGACCATCAAAAATCAAAAGTGGCCAAACATAGTGAGACTGAGGGAGTAAATAGTTTGATTGTTTTTGTGGTTAGAATAAGTAATATTTGAAGTGTAACAGAGTGCATATATTGATTATAATTTTCTATATAGATGAATGTAACAGTTTTATTTAGTAAATGTTACTTTTTTTTCTTTGAAATGTGTGAGGGTTATGTATATGCAATCTGGAATTTGGTGAACCTAGCCTTGCAGAACCTTTTTACCAATACCTAGTCCATATAGAGAAGCTGCATCCACAACTCCATTCCAACCAGCAACACATGAGGACATCAATCTCCTTGGAAAAATATTTGAAGAGTGAAATTAAGGGCCTCAGTAAATATTTGACAGGTCTGGTCAAAGACTCTGTTGCACGCAAAGTGACCAACTTTCATCTCAATTTTTTCATATAAAGAAGCTGCTCCAGTTCAAGAGATCTTCACTCAAGCTGCAGTCCCACCAAGAAGTGCCACTTCCAGCAGATTGTTCATGCTTCCTGCAAGTTATTTAAGCAAGCCTCCCTCCATTTCAAGGGACTTGGGAAAGAAAGAGAATCTCAAATCCAAAAAGAAGCTCATCAATCTTGGGGTGATTTATGATGATCTCATGCCTATCACACGGAACAACAAGAAGTACTACTTCAGAAATAATCAGAGGCAACTCGACTTGTTGAATGTGAAAAGAGAACGACATCTTGAAACCATGGAACAAGGACTTGCGCCTCGTGAGCCTGAGTATGCAGTGATGACATCTTTGAGCAAGTGGAAGACTACACTGGTGAAAGAGATTTTTAGGCTAAGACTTTTCTGAACTCTTCCTTTTTCTTGAACAATTTTCATTTTATGTCAGTTTTTATTTTGGGATGTAAAACAATTTAACTGTTGCATCACTGTTCTAGACAAATTCTTTGTTTTCTTAAAGAAGATTTTGTTCTTCTTCAATGTATTTTGTTTATTATTGATTACTTTACATGTTTAATTCTTTCCCAAAAGGGGGGAAATTGTTAGAACCTAAGTTTCTAAACAAAAAGGTTTTGACAAAGAATTAAGAAGATCTATACTCTAATCAAACTCTATCAAAAGTAATCAGCAAAATGAAGCTTTAATATTCAACATATTGTAGATAACATATGTCCAACTGAAGAAACTCACAATTATGAAGGTCTACTATCGTAGGCATGTTCATATCAGTCGAGATAGTGGACCTCAACAAAGATAGCAGACCTCACCAAATGACAACTCATGCCAACTACGCATTCAGTCAATAGTCAAAACTAACATGTTCTAGTCAAAGGTAGGTGATTGAAGAATTCACACTGCCCAAAGCATTCAAGACTGTTGGGAACCAACAGATAGAGCATGAAGACTTTAAAAGCATCTTCCTAGCACTTGGAAGATACACCTCTTCTTTCATGCATATTCATCAACATTTTAAGCAAACCCAAAAGCCTTTTCTGCACACTCAATTTGTTCATTTGTGAAAATGCCAATCTTCATTTAAGATCTCATCAAGCTATTGTTTAGACCTACTAAAAGAGATCACCAACCCTTCACATTTGTGAAACCTTTTATTTTTCTTTAGTGAGGGTGGACGTAGGTGTAACATGTTAGAACATGGCTTGCAACACAAGTCATCTAGTAATTCCATAATGAAATCATACATATAATGTTAATATGAAGTGTAGTGAATTAAAATAATGTGTATAATTCCTGGATGTAATATTACCTATTTTTGATGGGCAAAGTGGTAATTTGACATCAATAAGGTTGAAAGGGTGTAGTCCCTAAATGAGGTGCCTATTGGTTTCATATATAAAGGGTTCTCCATCTACCCTAGAAATCACTCCATTCATTTATTTCTCTCCTAAATAATCTTCATATTGCTAGAGACATTAGAGAGAAAAGGCACTCATCATTTAGAAGAACTCCGTCCCCTTAATTCTTCTTATTCTTCTTATTCTCCCTACAACATCGTTAATGGATTCAACAGGTATATTCGCTTCCGCCTTCATCTATTCCTCAATATTATACTGAATATGAGTGTGACATTCAGGGATTAAAATTGTTCCATCAATTGGTATCAGAACCCGCTCATTATTTAGTTTGTGTTTGAGTTCTTTTGGAAAGCCTTAAAACGCTTTTGATTCATTCTTTCTTGTTGAATCATTAAGTTTTGATGTTGTTTAGAAGCACTAATTCATTCATATAGTGCTGATATTCATCATATAAGTATTAAATAAATGGTTTGAAAGTTTTGTTCATTAAAACTCAAATGGTTCAAGTTTGACTATCCCTTCATAACATGGTTTTATGTTTTAGTGCATACCATGTGGATCTACTTACTTGATTCCATTAATTTTAAAAGCAAGATTATCCTAAATAATGTGGTTTTATGTTTTAAGTACATACCATGTGGATCTACTTGCCATTCATTGATTTTGGGAAAGTTTAAACAAAATTCAAAAAATTCAGAAAATGGCCTGCTCGGCCGAGTCTTATGACCTGCTCAGCCGAGCACTTGAAACGACGCCAAAAATGACATAAACCGGCCGGATCTTTGGTCGAGTCCGGTCGGTTCTCTTGAATAACCCGGTCGGGTCTTTGGTTATGCCCGGTCGGACCAAGACATGCACGGTCGTGCGTTTGGTTTTGCACGGTCGTGCATTGTATATCATTAAAGGCAAATGTTTCTGATTAAGGTGCTCGACCGTGTCCTTTACAATGCTCGGCCGAGCAGACGGATTTAGCATTTAGCACGGTCGTGCTCTTCATGTCGAAAAGGAAATTCATTTTGTTGTAGTGCTCGGCCGTGCACTTCTCTATGCTCGGCCGAGCAGACACTATTCACAGGTTTTGATTTTTTTTTATTTTTTTTTTAAGTTTCTGCACCATTTTGTTTTCCCTTTTTTGGACAAAAACATACATTTTTTTTCAAACATTAAAGTCTTGATTAATTATATGCTTAAATAATTTTATTCATTGTTTAAATAATATTATCGCCTATGTGATTAACGTTATTTAAATCCAAAATTATTAAAGTGTTGAATGTTTGAGTTGATATGTAAATGACTTGAATTTTCCAAAGAAGATCTTGATATTTGACTAAACTTGAGCATTCATGTGATGACAAATAAAATGAACATTAAGTTGTTTTGTTAAATGCTTAAGACTACCCAAAGGAAGATTGAGCATTTAATCAAATATTGTTCGAATTACTTGTTATCAAAGGCAATTATTTATGAATCAACTCGCAATCCAAAGATTAGTTTTGATGTCATGTTAATTGTCTTATTGATGGATTTCATTTGATATAATTAATCATTTATTCATAATGTAGTTCTTATTATGTTTTGTTTTCATTCTTGTTCTCTAAATTCCAACAGATTTTCTTGTTGCTTCATCAATAAAATGATTATGATCTTAGGCTATATGGACATAGATCACGTATTAAGGGAACCGTTTCCTCTTCATCTCTCTAATGTAAGCACTCAAGAACATTGCTTAAATGTTGAGAAGTGGAAACGCTCCAACCGCGTGAGCCTAATGATCATGAATATTGTTGTCTCAGAGACTATTTTGAAAGGTGTCTCCAAGGATGTTGATGCTAAAACATTCCTTGATATTCTTGAGGAACGTTTGGCATCTGCTTCTTCTCATGGGACAAAGCGAAGAAGGAAGGAAATTGCGGTTGCAAATAATAAGAAGCCTAAGGGATCATCTAATGGTCATAAGGGAAATAAATGTTTCTTTTGCAAGGACCTCACTCACATGAAGTTCGACTGCCCTAAGTATCACGCTTTGGCGTGCTAAGAAAGGTTTGACATTTGGTCTTGTTTGTATTAAGGCTATTTTGGTTTCAATTCCTACATATACATTGTGGTTGATTTTGGTGCAACAACACGCTTAAGTGTGTTTATGTAGGGTTGCCTGAGTTACCGAAGACACAGTGAAGATGAAGCGATTCATCTATAAGAGAGCTGGAAATCCGGTTGAAGTTTTAGGCATAGGGACTTTTAGGTTATTGTTAAAGTACTAAGTATTATTTGTATTAATAATACATTCATTGTACCGTCATTTAGACGGAATTTAATATATATCACAATATTGAACAAGGAATGATTATTTTGTTCATTTGGTAATAATAAGTGTGATCTTTATTCAATTCCAAGGTTGTTGGTACTAGTATTTTGTCAAGTAATTATACTTACTTGACACTATTCAAACAATAAATGAGTTTCATAATAATGAAACCAAACTAGAAAGCAAAAGTTATCAAGTGAAAATTCTTATACCTTATGGCATAAGCATTTGGGTCATATCTCCTTAAGGAAAATTGACAAGCTTGTGTCAAAAGGGATTTTTTAAAAACACCTTGATTTTTCGGAAAAGACTTTTTGCATTAAATGCCTTAAAATTTGCAAACATTAAAAGAAAAAGTATCTTCGAGAGCATCAAGTGTTCTAGAACTAATATATATGGATAATTGTGGACCATTCACTACCCCTTCATAGAATGGTCAACAATAATTTATTACGTTCATATACAATTACTCTCATTATGGATACATTTATTTACTTCATGAAAAGTCTCAATTATGGACGTTTTCAAAGTCTTATAAGGCCAAAGTTGAAAGTCAACTTAGGAAGACTATTAAGAACGTTAAGTCCGATCATAGTGGTGAATACTATGATTGGAATAACAGTGTTGGGGAACAACGTCCGGGTCTTTTTGCTCGCTATCTTGAAGAGTGTGGGATTGTCCCTCACTACACTATGCCGGGTACGGCTTGCATGAATAGTGTAGATGAGAGACGTAGTAGAATCCTTAAGGATATGGTAAGAAATATGATTTCTTACCTCACTCATTATGGGCGATACATTAAAACCGTAAATTATATTCTATAGAGCTCCCTCTAAGGCTACTACTAATAAAACCCTAATGAATTATGGACGAATAAGAAAACCGCCCTTAAATCATATCATGTATGAGATTGTCCAGCAGAAGCTAGGCCTTATAGGCCTAATAAGGGAAAACTGGACGCTAAGACTATTGGTAGCTATTTATTGGGTATGCCAAGAGATCTAGGGGATATAAATTTTACCACCCGAAAACTAGAACTTTTGAAACGAGAAATGCTAGGTTCTTTGAGGATGTTGAATTTAGAGGGGAAATTTGGAATAGTTTTGAATTTGAAAAAGGAAGAGGCATCCATTTTATACCTCTTCCCTTAGTTCCAATTGGAAATCAAGTACTTATACCTAAAATTCAATAGGAACATACAATTCAAAATAATGATTCCCCATATATATTGAACAACATGAAAATGTTGGTCATTAAAGGAAATTCAAACAACCTCAAAATGAGGAAGAACCGGTGCTCTTAAGGAGATCCAATAGAGTAAGAAGAAGTGTTATTCTGGATATTTATAAAGTGTATCTTGCCGAGAATGAAGGACACTTAGGTTTAGTGGGAGATGAGCCTCTCATCTTCCATGAAACCATTAATAGTCCTAATTCTCATAAAGTGAATTAATGTCATAAATGAAGAGTTAAAATCTATAAGGATAACAACGTTTGGGATCTTGTCATATTATGTGAAATCTATTGGGATTAAATTAGTTTTTAAGACCAAAAGGATTCACAAGGTAATATGGAAAGATATAAAGCCCGTTTAGTTGCTAAAGATTTTACTCAAAAGGAAGACATTGATTATAAAGAAAACACATTTTCCGATATGTTCTAAAAACTCTTTTAGGATCATTATGGCATATATGGCACATTATGATCTTAAGCTTCATCAAATGGATATAAAGACAAGTTTTCTCAATGGAGACATTGAGGAAACTATTTATATAAAGGAGCCAGAAATGGTGACTGATTTGGAGCAAACTAAGCAATTAGTTTTGTGAACTTAAAAAATCCATTTGTGGGCTCAAGCAAGCTTCTCGTCAATGGTACTTAATCAAGTTATTCTTTCATTTGGTTTGAAACTAGTCTTGGTGAAGATTGTATATACCATAAGTTCAGTGGGGGTAAATTTATAATTTTTGGTCTTATATGTGGATGATATTTTGCTTGCTAGTAATGATATGAACCTTCTTAAGGAAACTAAGAAATTTGTTATTTGAAATGAAAGATCTTGGTAAGGCATCTTTGTATTAGGAATCCAAATTCACCGTGATCGCTCACGAGGTGTTTTAGGATTATCACAAAAAGCCCCATATGGAAAAGGTATTACAAATTTTTAGCATGCAAAACTGTGAACCACTTGACACCACTAATTTTAAAGAGACAAATTTTAGTCTCAAACAGTGTCCTAAAAGTAATTTTGAATCCAAGCATATGGAAAAGATCAATTTTGCATCATCAGTAGGGAGCTTAATGAATGCGTGAATCTTATATTTATTGTTGGGATGCTTGGTCAATACCAAAGCAACCGGGAGAGAACATTAGGTAGCAGCCAAAAGAATGATAAAGATATTTACAAAACACTAAAGAACTACTTGCCTATATTTTAAGTCGGATCATCTTGAGATCATTAGGTATTCCGACATTAGTTAAATTATATGGCTGCATAAGTTTATTAAGGGACTGCCAATTGTCAACAAGTGTCGAAAGACCGCTTAAGTTTTATGGTGACAATCGGACATCAATCTCATAACAACAAGAGTTCATCAAAGTCTGAAGGATATAGACATTAAGTTTCTTGTTATAAAGGAAAATGAACAAAGAAATACAACTTATAGAAACAAACTCCATTTTAGAGGATCCGTTTATGAAAGCGTTATTATCTTCAGTGTTTCACATAGGTGTAACGATCTTGATAACATTTGGTATAGTGGGAGTTTGTGTTGTTCTTTCATTAATTGTTCTATTATTTAAAGTTATGATCTCATTTGGTTAAGTTGGACTAGTTGGAAGAATATGTTGATATTCATTATGATTCCATGCTACACATCTACACTTTTGATCTATGTCATTTAGCTGGATTTGTACTCGTGATTACTGTGGGTTTAGTTGCGAATCAATTACAACGACTGCCCGTTTAGTCCTTATACTTGGATGACTAATGGACGAGATTGTTATAAATGACAATAAAGTGCGCATATAAGGGTTGTCATTTGTGTTATATTTATGGTTAAATGAAAGACTTTGTTTTGCAACCCAAGTGGGAGATTGTTAGAACATGTCTTGCAACACAAGTCATCTAGTAATTCCATAATGAAATCATACCTATAATGTTAATATAAAGTGTAGTGAATTAAAATAATGTGTAGAATTCCTGGATGTAATATTACCTATTTTTGATGGGCAAAGTGGTAATTTGACATCACTAAGGTTGAAAGGGTGTAGTCCCTAAATGAGGTGCCTATTGGTTTCATATATAAAGGGTTCTCCATCAACCCTAGAAATCACTCCATTCATTTATTTCTTTCCTAAACAATCTTCATATTTCTAGAGACATTAGAGAGAAAAGACACTCATCATTTAGAAGAACTCCGTCCTCTTAATTCTTCTTATTCTTTTTATTCTCCCTACAACATCGTTAATTGATTCAACAGGTATATTCGCTTCCGCCTTCATCTATTCCTCAATCTTATACTGAATATGAGTGTGGCATTCAGGGATTAAAATTGTTCCATCATAACACCCCAAACTTTCCAATAATAAAAATAGTCTTTAATGTAAATAATAACTATCCCAAAACCAGGGAAAACCCAAACGTCAACATAATTCAAAACCTAACATTCAAAGTAGCGCCTAGTACAATCCACTAGCTCTAAAGTAATTGTAAAATGACTGTCTGAAACTCTTCAATAAACCCAAGAGCCGCTTCCTTTGCGATCTAACCATTCCTCTACTCTTTACCTGGGAAAAATAATATAAAGAAGGGGTGAGCGAACAATGCTCAGTAAGAGAAAAGATTGAGAGTACCTTCATTGAACCAAACCCTAGTTTATCAATTTACTATTAGGGTTCTAAATCATCTTTCTTTAAACCCTAATCACAAACCCTAGTTTATCAATTTACTATTAGGGTTCTAAATCATCGATTCTAACGATTAAAACGAAAGAGAAAATATTAGGGCGATTGGGAGTACCTTCGTTGAACCAAACCGGACTCCTCTTCTTTCCTCTGCCTTCCCTTCTCTCTCTCTCTTAGTTTCTCACCCTCTCCTTGCCACCTTTCTCTCTCTTTTCTCTGAGATTTTCTTTTCTTCTTTGACAATTAAAGAGGCTAGGATATTTAGAGGGGTTTATATACTAAAAGGGTTTTCAACCCCTAACCCAAAAAGGATTCCTTCTCCAATTAAAATAAAGGCGTGGGATTTTCTATTTTGACTTAATAACTAAATCCCAATACTTATCCTTAATTACTTGGCCCAAATAATAATTAAAAGAGTCCCAAAATAAAATAATTAAGGGGAGGGGCCGGTTATTACAGTATGAGAGTTGTTTTACTCCGAACCACCTTAAATTGCTTGTGTTTGTTCTCTTTACTTTTACACGCTCACATACACACACTTCTTGTGTATCTATTTTGAAAGTTTAGATAGCTAGGACAGTGCACAGAATCAGAGACTTGGTGTGAGTCTTAGTGTTAAGGCACGATAGATAACACCACAACACACACAGCGGAATAATAATTTAAAACAAAAAGGAATAAACACTTATGTTTCAGGAAAGTGCTGAAGATAACAAAACTTCTCTTATTGATTGAAACAGTTAACCGAAGACTTACAGACTAAGAGAAAGAGAAAGACAAAAGAACTCAAGAACACAAGTTTTGACGAAACTTGTATTCAACCAAAATACCAAAACACTAAAGCACTCTCTAATGAATCTATTGTTATTCTCACAGAATGCGTGACCCATTCATTCACCAATCCTATATATTTATACACGTTTAGGACTTGGTTGATTGGTCATCGAGGTCACCATCTTTTGTGAAAGATCTTGAGATAATCTTCACTATTATTCTCTTATTATCCTTTCCATAATTGAGTCATTCCAATCCTTGATAGATCCCTACAAAATAACCAAAAGATATACACAACACTAAACAACTAATTAGAATGTTAGTGAAATAAATATTTACAAGAAAGTAACAAATCTTGACTACTAATAAACCAAATAAACCAAATAAAACCGTGTGAAATACTTCACACTTTCAATATCCCCCTGATTTGTTGCTTTCTGGTCAAAAACACAAACATAACTAAGAGTTCACATAGCAAAAAAAAAATCAAAGACATAATTACCCAAACTAGTCAGACGACCCAGCTTGCTGACTTCCACTTCCCTGTTGACCAAGATTCTCCCAATGAAATTCTTTTGGAGCCACATCTTCAAAAACTTGGCTTGTACTTGCTCCAGCACCAACTCCCCCTTTTGTCCAGAAAGTCTAGCCTTCTCAGCAAGAAGTCTGTTCCTCCTAGATGAAAGTTCCTAAAACTTGACCCTGTACTCTAGCATTTTTTTCTAAAAAAAAGCGATTTCTTCATCATAAATGATGGCAGGATCAGTAGGTGGGGATGGTGGTAGGTTCACATCATCATCCACATCTGCAATATCAGCCTCTTCATTCTGATGCTCTCTTTCATACTCAATGGGAATGTCAATGAGATGATATGCATAAGACGTGACAGGCCTTATTCCAAAAGGTTCAGCCTTGACAACTTCAAGATCTTTCTCAACCAACTCTACTCCTTGATCAAGACACATTAAAGAAATGAGACAGGGAAATGGTAAGGACCATGGTAATTCTTTTTCTGCAAACTGAGCGACACTCACAAACACCACTTCTCTTAGATTGAAGCCTTCCCTTTTAACTACCCTGTAGATCAATTCAGCATTTGGGATTGTGACAGTGGATGAATTTGAGGACAGTTTCCAGTTGTAGGTGGATAGTTTAAACAGGTACCCATACAAGCTTGTGAGAGAAGTGATTTGCAATCCCTTCTTCCACTTGGTAACCATTCCATTTGTAATGACTGAAACAACTGTACCTGGACTCACAGGATCTTGAGGCACAGTGGGAGGAGGGGATTTCAAAAACTTGTTTATCTCTACCACAGAAAACTTCACTTTCTTGCCTCTCACATACACTAGCCCACACTCTTCAGACCTAGGGTGTTTTATAGCCGATGTCATATTAGCATAAAACTCACTCACAAGGCAAGGGTAATAGACAGTGGGAAAAGAGACTGAATAGGATAAATTTAGCGACTCCAAGAGTCTATCAAGGTTTACAGTATCAAAGCATGCATCCCTAATTCTTTCGACCACCATCCTTTTTCCAGAAAAGAATCTCCCCCTGTCTCTAGCCTCAGTTGAGAAATAAACGTAATCAAGAGGGTTACTTACAGAGCTATGAGTGACCTTTCTTCTTGTGGAATGCCCTGCCATAGGCGTTGGACTGGAGGTAGCTTGTCTTTTCCTATGTGATGTCCTTACTTTTGGTGTGACTGCTGGTGTGATCACATTCTCCAAGACATCAGCTTTAAACCCTTCCAGATCATCCTTTCCCAGCTTGAAAGTCTCATATGATTCTTCACTATCATCTAACTCAGAATTCTCAACCTCTGTCTCTTCCTCATCCATCACTTGTTTCCCTTTCTTTAAGGCTCTTTGTTTTTGCAACAATGTTTGGAGAGGGACATTGTCTTCCTCATCTTTTTCCACATGAGCATAATGTTCAAGATTTCCTTCCTTCTTAGTGTAGGCCACTTCCTCTGTAGGAACAGTTTTCGCTTGAGAGGAGGCTTGAAGGTCCTCTGAGGTAACAATGATATGGGGCCAAATGTCTGATGCTCCTTGAGAGCTTACTTCAGGAATTGGCTCTGTTCGAGCATTCATTCTTTCAACAGATTTTGGCCTTTGAACAATTTGAAAATCCTCTGCGTTTAATTCTTCAGACTCACTTGATTCATCTCTCAAGGTCATCTTTGCCTGAGAGATTTGTTTCGCTGGCAGGGAAACAGAACTGGTAGGAGCTTGTTCCTTTCTATGTTTTCTTGAACTGGTACCCTTTTTCTTCTTTCCTTTCGAGCTCTGAGGGACATACTCATCATCACTTCCCTCCACCATCTCAGGTTCTCCCATGAACTGTTGGGTTTCGTAGTAACATGCGCAGCGGAATTAAGCATTTAAAATTTATGAAACCCAAAGCCCATAGATCCATTCATATGATTAAGTCAAATACAACATAATGAATACTAGAATACTAACCCTTGATGCCTTTGATTTTGCAACCTTGAATTCGATGGAGGCTTGAAATCTTGATCATGAACAAGGCAAGAGTCACGAACTATGAAGATGATAAGTTTCACCCTCTAGCGGTATCCACACCACGAACGAATATCAAGAACACTTGATCTTGGTTGCTAGACCAAATTATGAAACACGCTTTCACAATTGTAAGAACTATATGGAATTATGAATATTCTTGTTCTTCACTTTTGGGATCTTATAACAAGAAATAACCTCTCAAAACCTTATGGAGGCACTCATAATCATATGTCTAATGGCTGCTGAAAGGATCCTTTTATAGGTCCTAATCCTTAACCCTTAAGGACTTAGGAAACCTAAATCCCGTCACCAAATTAGGCAACAAAGAATACTGGCCGACTTGACTGGCACGGTCGTGCCCTATAATTTGGCACGGTCGTGCCATCAGGTCCGCATGATTCCCCCATATCGACCATTTTGGCACGGTCGTGCTTGTCTTCTTGGCACGGTCGTGTCAAACATGCCGACAAGTTTTGCCTTGGTTTGGATTTATGGCACGGCCGTGCCATTTTAAGGCGCACGACCGTGCCAGAGCCAAAATCTGACATTCTTCCATAATTCCCATTTAGTCCTTTACGATTCGTTCTATTCGTGTGTGACCCTCTAGGATTACACTAAGTTGGCAATGAGTTCAAACATGAACCCATAAGATATGATTAGGTTCTAGCAAACCGTCATACCTACCCAAATAGTGTAACTAGATACAAGTTCGCATTCCTTTTAGAACATGTCATAATCCCTTTGTCCACGATGTCTTTGAACACAAGTCATGGTCAACAAGTCAACTTGTTTTGTTCAAAACTTTTCTCGATCCCGAATATGTTGATAATCCAAATGACATTGATCCAATCAATCCATTTGGGTTTGGCCAAACATTTCACCAACATCATTCCTTCGAGGGGCCCAAGCTTGACATCTCTCCGAAGAGGGACAAATCCATTTGGCTTATTATTCTTCCCTACGTGAATCCAATCATGCCAATCATACCCTTTTATAACTACCGTGTTAAGGCAGCGTTTGAATATGTCAAACATAATGTTCATCAAGTGGAAGACTATAATAACTTCATGTCTAAGGATTCAAATGACATAACTAATATGAGATTTATATATGACATCGACCATGACATAAATCTCATACCGCGGGTCATGTCCAGTACCTTGTTCCAAACAAGTACCCATAAATCTAACATGATCATCCCATGATCATTTAGCCTTTATACTAGTGCTTAACAAGCTCTAGAGACGGAGATTATTATAAGCAAACACGAGCCATAATAATAATCCTATTATCTCTTTATTATCATGATAACTTACAACGTTCAACAAACGTGCCTAGGGCACCAACACCAACATGAACAACCTCTTTTTCGGAGTGACTGACTCCATCCGAGGCTCAAACCCTCTTTGCCGGAGTGACCATCGTTGAACTTGCTTAACCCTATACCTCTCACCAACAGCTTTTAAATCCCTAGTATTTTCCACATCGATGACATTTGATTTATCGCCTGGGAGAGCAACAGATATTGCCTCGGCTTCAGCATTGATTGAAGAAATTAGGGCAGAATTTGGGTTTTCCTCCTCAGATACCGGAGATGGAGGGATGGCCGGAGTATCCGTGGGAGACGGTCGACTGGCCATTGAGTATATTCAAAAATAATTGAGAGAGAGAGCGAGATAGAGAGAGAATTAGATTGTGGTGTGTGCAGGTGAGAAGAGAGATGAGATGGCAGGGGATTAATACCTGAAACAAACAAGGACTCCTAGACCTTTTAGGAGTAGAGCTAGGGTAGAATGATTAACTTGGATTTCGGAACTTGAAAAAAAGGAAGCCGCCAGAACTCTACCTCTCCGATTTATCAGGATACAAAGGATTTGAAAAATCCACAAAAATAGGGAAAAGAGATCTGAATGCTTTTGCGATAATATAGATGCCATAAATATCTCAAAGAATCCGAAAATTTCTCCCCTACACACATTGCCTTTAGAAAATTATTTAGTCAATATCAAGATGAGCAGAAGATTATTTGAAAATATACCAGAAAAACTAAAATTAATTGGGAGACATTTACACAAAGGAAGGGCGGACTCAAGAAAAAGAAAAATAAATAAATAAAAATAATGCAAGTGAAGCGTACAACTCAGATTAGTGTGACATGGGATGAAATCACACCCAGGGACTCAACTTATCCAAGAACTTCAATGAACATTACTCCCAATCTGCTCAGCCTCTAGAATGCACCCACCTATTTTTTAATTGTGGGTAAAGATTTGTGGGTAGCTTTCACTTTACATTAAATACAAAGATAGCCCTTTCTCTTTCAAATGGTCTTCTCAAATTTGAGGCACACTTTGGTTTTGTGTGAGTTCGTTTGATCACATTTGGA
This sequence comes from Campanula takesimana, assembly GCA_026119855.1. NCBI lineage: Eukaryota > Viridiplantae > Streptophyta > Magnoliopsida > Asterales > Campanulaceae > Campanula > Campanula takesimana. Next base: position 25,160 of record JAOWBW010000688.1, read on the forward strand.
TTGGCTGGATACAATGGTGGAGCAGCTGTTTCCCAAGAATGCACCCACTGAGAGATAAACAATTGAAGGCTTTTTGCCATGGTAACCACAGGGAGTGTTCACAGTTCAAGGACCAGTCAAGTCAAGGGAGTGACTCAAGTGATCACTCTGAGATGTACAGTGCAAACATAACTATAATTTTTTTTTAAGTTAACTAGTATACAAAGTGTGACACATGGTCTGATCAAACAGGGGATCACCCCATCAGATGATGCAAAGTCTGAGAGATTTCCTAAGAGAGGAAAATCTCTAAAAGTCTAGGGCCTTTGTGAAGATGTCAGCCAATTGATTTTCTATTCTTACAGGTTCTAAGCTAACAATTTTTGGCACAACCAGATCTCGAATAAAGTGATGTCTAATGTCAATGTGTTTAGTTCTTGAATGTTGAACAAGATTTTTTGCTATATCCATCGAACTTAGATTATCACAAAAGATAGTAAGAACCTCACTTTTATGCCCATAATCCTTAATCATCTGATTCATCCAAAGAAGTTGAGTACAGCACATAACATATACACCCAAACACATGAAAATATTTAAGAGTGGGTTTCTTTCCCAAGAGAATTTCATAAGGAGTCATTGTCGAACCGACTCTCAAGTAGACCATATTTCCAATGTGACAAGCAGTGTTAAGAGCCTCAGCCCAGAATCGTTTTGAAATGTTTTTGGAGCTCAGCATTACACGAGCCATTTCTTGTAATGTTCGATTCTTTTGTTTCAGCCACCCCATTTTGTTGAGGTGTCTTAGGGGCAGAAAACTCATGAGTTATGCCTTTGGAGTTGCAAAACTCACAGAATTGGGAATTCTCAAATTCTGTTCCATGATCTGACCTAATCCTGACAACCTTTTCACCATGTAGATTTTTGACCTTTTTGTACCATATTTTGAAAACATCAATTGCCTCAGACTTATCTTTCAAAAACAGTACCCAAGTATACCTTAAAAAATTATCCACACACACAAAATAATATTTCTTTTTCCCTATACTTTCAACCTCAATGAGACCCATGAGATCAGTATGAATTAACTGAAGGTCTGGAAGCAGAACTGTGGGTGACTCTTTTGTGAGGTGTTTTAGTTTGTTTCCCCTTTTGACATGGGCCACACACACAAAATTTTTAAAATCAAGTTTGGGCAAGTCTTTCACAGCATTGAATCTCACAAGCCAAGTTTTTGAAGATGTGGCTCCCAAAGAATTTCATTGGGAGAATCTTGGTCAACAGGGAAGTGGAAGTCAGCAAGCTGGGTCGTCTGACTAGTTTGGGTAATTATGTATTTGATTTTTTTTTTGCTATGTGAACTCTTAGTTATGTTTGTGTTTTTGACCAGAAAGCAACAAATCAGGGGGAGATTGAAAGTGTGAAGTATTTCACACGGTTTTATTTGGTTTATTTGGTTTTATTAGTAGTCAAGATTTGTTACTTTCTTGTAAATATTTATTTCACTAACTTTCTAATTAGTTGTTTAGTGTTGTGTATATATTTTGGTTATTTTGTAGGGATCTATCAAGGATTGGAATGACTCAATTATGGAAAGAATAATAAGAGAATAATAGTGAAGATTATCTCAAGATCTTTCACAAAAGATGGAGACCTCGATGACCAATCAACCAAGTCCTAAACGTGTATAAATATATAGGATTGGTGAATGAATGGGTCACGCATTTTGTGAGAATAACAATAGATTCATTAGAGAATGCTTTAGTGTTTTGGTGTTTTAGTTGAATACAAGTTTCGTCAATTTTCCTAACACTAGCATGACCCAACTTTTGATGCCACAAATCAAGATCACTAATTTTGGCAGAGAGACAAGACATGTTGCCACCAAATTTATAGCAATTATCCTGAGATCTAATGACAGTAAACAAACAGGTATTGGTATCTGTTGGTAGTGGTGCCCTAGGCACGTTTAATAAACGTTGTAATTGTTATCATTTATTTCATATCAATAAAAAGATGTTTTGATTGTTATTGTTGTTCATGTTTACTTATAATAATCTCTGTCTCTAGTACTTGTTAAGCACTAGTATAAAGGCTAAATGATCATGGGATGATCATGTTAGATTTATGGGTACTTGTTTGGAACAAGGTACTGGACCTGACCCGCTGTATGAGATTTATGTCATGGTCTATGTCGAACATATATCTCATATTAGTTATGTCATTCGAATCCTTAGACATGAAGTTATTATAGTCTTCCACTTGATGAACATTATGTTTGACATATTCAAACGCTACCTTTAACCGGGTAGTTATAAAGGGTATGATTGCCATAATCGGATTCACGTAGGGAAGAATAATAAGCTAAATGGATTTGTCCCTCTATAGAGAGATGTCAAGCTTGGGCCTCTCGTAGGAATGATGTTGATGAAATGTTCGGCTGGACTCAAATGAATTGATTGGATCAATGTCATTTGGATTATCAACATATTCGGAATCGAGAAAGTACTGAACAAAACATGTTGACTGTTTGACCATGACTTGTGTTCAATGACATCGTGGACAAAGGGATTATTACATGTTCTAAAGGAATGCGGACTTGTATCTAGTTATACTATTTGGGTAGGTATGACGGTTTGCTAGAACCTAATCATATCTTATGGTTTCATGTTTGAACCCATTGCCAACTTAGTATAACCTAGAGGGTCACACACACAATAGAACGAATCTTTAAAAGGGCTAAATTGGAATTTTTCAGCAATTCTGGGCAGGCGGGCGACCGCCCAAAAGGGACCGAGCGACCGCCCAAAGTTGGGCGACCGCACAGCCTTCTTTGGGCGGCCGCACGGTGCTGTCGGGAGGCAGATTCCTAATTTGATTAGGAAACGAATTTTGGACGGATTTAGACACAAGTTTCCTATTTGGAATAGGTCCTACTTGTGTATAAAAGACCAAATTCGGCCAGCACTCTTCCCCAATGATTTTGTGAGTCTCCAAAGAGTTTGAGAGAGTTTATTTTGTTTCAAGATATCTTTTGATTGAAGAACAAAATAATACACAAGAAAAATTCCATATAGTCATATTAAATTGTGAAAGTGTGTTTCATAATTTTGGTCTAGCAACCAAGATCAAGAAGTTCCTTGATATTCGTTCGTGGTGTGGATACCGCTAGAGGGTGAAACTCATCATCTTCAAAGTTCGTGTTCTTACTTTCATTGTGATCAAGCTTCAAATCTCCACCAAGATCAAGGCTAGAATTCAAGGTCATCAAGGGTTAGTTTTTCCTCTATTCATATCGTTGTATTTGATTTAATCATATGAACGGATCTATGGGCTTTGGGTTTCAAAAATTTTAAATGCTAAATTCCGCTGCGCATGTTACATCGAAACCCAACAGTGGTATCAGAGCCCCGTTCATGTTGATTATTTCAATACCTAGATCATGTTGTGTGTATATAAATAGTTTATGTGCCTTACATGATATGAATATTGGTATATATGATGTTTATGTGTTATGTGATTTTATGTGGTTTATTGTTTTACAACTTTAATCGCACGATTCAATCGCAATAAATAAATTATGATGGATTCTGAATTGTTGATTATTAATTTTTGATTGGATCAAAGTTTTAATAATCGGGGAAAAAAAAACAATTTTGGGACAAAATTTTCGAATTTTAAAAATTCTGCACATTCTGATTGCACCGGGCGACCGCACAGAAGAGACTGGGCGGCCGCACGGTTTTCGGCCGCACGGTTTTTGGCGACCGCACAGGTCCTTTTGGGCGGCCGCACAAAAGAATCAGAAGGCCTGTTTTTGGTCAAAAACAGAATCTGGAATTTTTCGAAAAATTCAACAAAACAGTAACAGAACCAGTCCAGACCTGCTGATCTGGAATGGGTTTTGGGTAGTTGGTTTGTGTGTGGATTTTGGGGTTTGATTTTCCTATTTGTTTTAGTCTTGTGATTCTAAGATTGGTTCAAGGTTTGGATGGCTAATCTGCGTTCATCGAGATTGTGTTTCCCAAACTTGATCGCAATCAAAGTTTCAAAGATAAAACGAAGTTAGAATTATGAAGAGTTCATAATTGCTAAAATTAAGAAACAAAGTTCTTGATTCAATGATTGGAGATCCATGTGGAATTGTGGATGCAATTGGCCTACGTTCAACGAGACCATCTATTGCTTAGTTTCGGCCACATGGACTACTTTCTTGGTATCTTGAATTAGTGCGGAATTGTGGATGCCTTATGGCTTAGTTTCGGCCGCACTTCTTGTTGTCTTGATTTGGAAATAATAACCAAAGTTGAAATAGTCTCATCCTCATAATTATAGAGAAACTAATGACACATGAATATCATGCTTAAATTAATGGAGATTAATTTAGTGTCTAAACTTGATGTATAACATGTTTATATTATGTGCTCATAAATGTGTTATATGCTATATGTAATGAACCTTCAAAGAAAGTTTTAAGTCCTTCATTGCCATGCCATGATTAAAACACTTGTTTATACATGGGTGATCTTGATGTGGGTTCGCCTCCGCGAAGTACATTAATTTTATTCATGTATGAGCAAGATGAGGTTCATTGATTTAATGTGGACTTGCCTCCGCAAGGTGCATTAAATTGAATGGTTCCTATGCGTTTAAAATGGTTGGACTTAATTAGGCGTCAAAACAGTTTTGGGCCTAGGCAAAAGATGAGATTAAACATGCTTTGGAAATTGGATTTCTCAAAGAATCTCATAAAAGGATCTAAGAATCATATAGGATATGATTGACATGATTGTCTACCTAATTAATTTATTTTTGAGCGGTCCGCCTCTGTGGACTCAAAAGTTAAATTAAAGTTGGATCTTAGCCCAATTAAATTATATTGTACATTGGATGTATATGAAGGTTATATAATTTAGTGGAAGTATTTTGTTTGAAAAACACATTGTTTATTTCTTTAATGAAAACCGGTACTTATTAAATTTTGGAAATTTTGCATATTTGTAGATAATGACCACTAACACTCAATCAATTTCGTTGCGGTCGATCCTTGAGAAGGATAAGCTCCAAGAGAATGGTACGAACTTCATAGATTGGATCCGTAGCCTAAGAATTGTTCTTAGGCAAGAAGATAAGTTGTACATTCTTGATGGGCCTCTTCCTGCTGAACCAGAACCTACTGCCCCTAGGGCAGAAAGAGACAGTTACAAGAAACATCGTAATGATTCTAGAGATGTAAGTTGTCTCATGCTTGCTACTATGTGCTCAAAACTCCAACAAAGTTTGGAACATTTGGAAGCCTATGAGATAGGCGTGGAGTTAAGAGCTATGTTTCCAGAACAAGCTAGGCAAGAGAGGTACAAGACCATTGTTGCATTCACTACTTGCAAAATGAATGAAGGGCAACAAGTGAGTCCTTACATGCTTAAAATGAAAGGTTATGTAGAGCACCTTGAGAAACTTGGCTATCCAATCCCATTGGAGCTAGCCACGGATCTCATTCTTAATTCATTGCCTAAAAGTTATAATCAGTTTGTGATGAATTATAACATGCATGGAATGGATAAGAATCTCTCCGAGTTGCATGGGATGCTCAAAACTGCGGAGATGAAAATTGCGGAGAAAGGTTCTCCCGTGCTCTTAGTTCATGATGGGAAAAAGGCTGGTGCCAAAGGAAAGGGTAAAAAATTTGTCAAACCCAAGATAAGCAAGGCAAGTGTTGCCAAGGCTTCTGAGGCAAAACCCGATTCACAAAAGGATGCAATCTGTTTCCATTGTCAAGAGATTGGTCATTGGAAACGTAATTGCAAGGCTTTCTTGGAAGAGAAAAAGAAGAAGAAGGGCAGCAAGGCTGCTTCAACTTCAGGTATCTATATGATAGATATTCTCCTTTCTACCACTGATTCTTGGGTATTGGATTCCGGATGTGGTTCTCACATTTGTTTAAATGTGCAGGGACTAAAGAATAGGAGACTACTTAAAGAGGGTGAAGTAGACCTACGCGTGGGGAATGGAGCAAGAGTTGCTACATTAGCCGTAGGGACTTATGAAGTCACTTTACCTTCCGGATTAATTCTTGTTTTGAACAATTGTTATTATGTTCCGGATTTAAGTAGAAATATTATTTCAATTTCTTGTTTGGATAATGAAGGTTTTAAGTTTCTTATTGAGAATAAGAAATTTTGTATTTATTTAAATGATGTGCTTTATGGTATTGCTAATTCATTTAATGGCCTTTATATCTTGGATGTCAAGAATGAAAATAATGACAATGTCTATCATGTAAATAAAAAATCTTAACCCAATGATGTAAATCATACCTATTTATGGCATTGCCGTCTTGGTCATATTAATGAGAAGCGTATCTCAAAACTCCATGCGGACGGACTTTTGGGTTCATGTGACTTAGAGTCATATGATACTTGTGAGTCGTGTCTTCTTGGAAAAATGACTAAGACACCTTTTACCAAGTTAGGTGAAAGGGCAAGCGACTTATTGGGGTTGATACATTCCGATGTATGCGGACCATTAAGTAGCAATGCTAGGGGAGGATTTCAATACTTCATAACCTTCACTGATGATTATAGTAGATTTGTGTATGTTTACTTAATGAAACATAAAAGTGAAGCATTTGAGATATTTAGAATATTTCAAAATGAAGTAGAAAAACAACTTGGCAAAAGTATTAAGGCACTTCGATCAGATCGTGGTGGGGAATACTTGAGTCAAGAATTTGGTGATCATCTAAATAATTGTGGAATAGTCTCACAATTAACTCCACCCGAAACACCACAATGGAATGGTGTGTCCGAGAGGAGAAATCGGACTTTGTTAGATATGGTTCGATCAATGATGAGTCAAGTTGATCTTCCAATATCCTTTTGGGGTTACGCTGAATCGTGTTCCAACTAAATCGGTTCAAAAGACTCCATATGAGATGTGGAGCGGAAAGAAAACTTGTTTATCTTTCATGAAGATTTGGGGTTGCGAAGCTTTTGTCAAAAGACTTGTCTCTGACAAACTTGCACACAAATCTGAAAAATGTATTTTCGTGGGATATCCAAAGGAAACTAGAGGATATTACTTTTACAACCGAGAGGACAACAAAGTGTTTGTTGCCCGAACTGGTGTCTTTCTAGAGAAAGAGTTTCTCTCCAAAGAAATCAGTGGGAGTAAAATAAATCTTGAAGAGATTCGAGACCCAGAAAATAACATTGAACCAATAGTGGAACAAGAACAAGAACCACAAGGAGTTGTGGAACCTGTTCAAAATACACAAGCAACTCGCAGATCTAGTAGGTTACGATCCGAGCCCGAGAGATATGGATTTCTCGTAACGGATAGTAATGAGGTAGAAATAATTGAGAATGATGAACCGTCAACCTACCAAGAGGCGATGTCTTCTCCTGATTCGGACAAGTGGTTTGGAGCCATGGAATCCGAATTACAATCCATTCAAGACAATCAAGTTTGGAATTTGATTGAGGCGCCCGAAGGTGTAAAAACCATAGGATGCAAATGGGTCTTCAAAAAGAAGACTGACATGGATGGGAAGGTGCATACTTATAAAGCTAGACTTGTTGCAAAGGGTTATAGGCAAGTTCATGGTATTGACTACGATGAAACCTTTTCACCCCTAGCAATGATTAAGTCTATAAGAATTTTGCTTGCCATTGCCGCATATCATGACTATGAAATATGGCAAATGGACGTCAAAACCGCTTTCCTAAATGGAAAACTCCAAGAGGATGTGTATATGACACAACAAGAAGGTTTTGAACAGAATTCTAAAGTATGCAAATTGCAGAGATCCATCTATGGATTGAAGCAAGCTTCAAGGAGTTGGAATCTCCGTTTTGATGAATCGGTCAAAGAGTTTGGATTTATCAAGAACGAAGATGAACCTTGTGTATACAAGAAGATTAGTGGGAGCATATTGCTATTCCTTGTTTTATATGTGGATGACATATTACTCATTGGAAACGATATTCCTACACTTCAGTCTGTGAAGACTTGGTTAGGAAAGTGTTTTGCGATGAAAGATATGGGTAAAGCCGCATATATACTTGGCATTAAGATCTATAGAGATAGATCAAGGAGGCTACTTGGTTTAAGCCAAAGTACATACATTGACAAGGTCATTAGAAGATTTCGTATGGAAAATTCAAAGAGAGGCACCTTGCCCGTGTTACATGGAGTTTCTCTAAGCAAGACTCAATGTCCTAAGACAAACGATGAGCGTGAGAAAATGAATGATGTTCCATATGCTTCGGCAATTGGGTCCATCATGTATGCCATGATTTGTACTAGGCTGGATGTATCTTATGCTTTGAGCATGACAAGTAGATATCAATCCGACCCTGGCGAAAATCACTGGGTAGCTGTAAAAGCGATTCTTAAGTACTTGAGAAGAACTAAAGACTCATTTTTGGTCTATGGAGGAATGGAAGATGATCTCGTTGTAAATGCCTACACGGATGCAAGCTTCCAAACCGACAAAGATGATAGCCGATCACAATCGGGTTTTGTGTTTATGTTAAATGGTGGAGCTGTAAGATGGAAGAGTTCCAAGAAAAGTACAACCGCTGATTCTACAACAGAAGCTGAGTATATTGCTGCATCGGATGCTGCAAAGGAAGCTGTTTGGATTAAGAAGTTCATCACTAAACTTGAAGTGGTTCCTTGTATTGCTAATCCAATAGACCTTTATTGCGATAATAATGGTGCTATTGCTCAAGCAAAGGAACCAAGAGCACATCAGAAATCCAAACACATACTTAGGCGTTTTCATATCATTCGAGAGATCGTTGATAGGGGAGACGTAAATATATGCAGAGTACCTACTGATGACAATGTTGCGGACCCGCTAACAAAGGGACTTCCACAAGCTAAACATGATGGTCATGTTAGGTCCATGGGTATTAGATACATGGGAGATTGGGCCTAGGGCAAGAGGGAGATTGTTGCTAGTGGTGCCCTAGGCACGTTTAATATACGTTGTAATTGTTATCATTTATTTCATATCAATAAAGAGATGTTTTGATTATTATTGTTGTTCATGTTTACTTATAATAATCTCCGTCCCTAGTACTTGTTAAGCACTAGTATAAAGGCTAAATGATCATGGGATGATCATGTTAGATTTATGGGTACTTGTTTGGAACAAGGTACTGGACATGACCCGCTGTATGAGATTTATGTCATGGTCTATGTCGAACATTTATCTCATATTAGTTATGTCATTCGAATCCTTAGATATGAAGTTATTATAGTCTTCCACTTGATGAACATTATGTTTGACATATTCAAACGCTACCTTTAACCGGGTAGTTATAAATGGTATGATTGGCATAATCGGATTCACGTAGAGAAGAATAATAAGCTAAATGGATTTATCCCTCTACGGAGAGATGTCAAGCTTAGGCCTCTCGTAGGAATGATGTTGATGAAATGTTCGGCCGGACTCAAATGAATTGATTGGATCAATGTCATTTGGATTATCAACATATTCGGAATCGAGAAAGTATTGAACAAAACATGTTGACTGTTTGACCATGACTTGTGTTCAATGACATCGTGGACAAAGGGATTATGACATGTTCTAAAGGAATGCGAACTTGTATCTAGTTATACTATTTGGGTAGGTATGACGGTTTGCTAGAACCTAATCATATCTTATGGTTTCATGTTTGAACCCATTGCCAACTTAGTATAATCCTAGAGGGTCACACACAATAGAACGAATCTTTAAAAGGACTAAATTGGAATTTTTCAGCAATTCTGGGCAGGCGCGCGACCGCCCAAAAGGGACCGGGCGACCGCACAGCCTTCTTTGGGCGGCCGCACGGTGCTGTCGGGAGGCAGATTCCTAATTTGATTCGGAAACGAATTTTGGATGGATTTTGACACAAGTTTCCTATTTGGAATAGATCCTACTTGTGTATAAAAGACCAAATTCGGCCAGCACTCTTCCCCAATGATTTTGTGAGTCTCCAAAGAGTTTGAGAGAGTTTATTTTGTTCCAAGATATCTTTTGATTGAAGAACAAAATAATACACAAAAAAATTCCATATAGTCATATTAAATTGTGAAAGTGTGTTTCATAATTTTGGTCTAGCAACCAAGATCAAGAAGTTCCTTGATATTCGTTCGTGGCGTGGATACCGCTAGAGGGTGAAACTCATCATCTTCAAAGTTCGTGTTCTTACTTTCATTGTGATCAAGCTTCAAATCTCCACCAAGATCAAGGCTAGAATTCAAGGTCATCAAGGGTTAGTTTTTCCTCTATTCATATCGTTGTATTTGATTTAATCATATGAACGGATCTATGGGCTTTGGGTTTCAAAAATTTTAAATGCTAAATTCCGCTGCGCATGTTACATCGAAACCCAACAGTATCATCAAACACATTGCACTCATGTTTATCAAACCGAACATAGAGATTGTCATCACATAGTTGACTTATGTTAATAAGATTAGCTTTTAGTCCTTCTACATGATATACATTCTTTAGTTTCGGCATATGATCAATACAAAGAGTACCTTTACCAATGATCTTACCTTGGGCACCTCCCCCGTAATTCACATTTCCTCCTTTAATGGGAGAGTAGTCAAACAGAAATTCAACATTACATGTCATGTGCCTTGACCACCCGCTGTCAAAGTACCACGAACTTGACACACTCCCTTTTAAGGAAGTGAGGATCACTTTGCATTCTTCTGTCGTTTTCTCTATCCATATGTACTTACCCATATTTCGGAGTTGAGGAGGTTGGTGAGACGTCACTTTAGTTCTCACCGGAGGAACCTGTTCTCCAAGATCTCTTAGTCTCTAAAAGCAGAAAGGTCTGATGTGACCTCGGTTAAAAAAATAGTGACACACAAATCGTTTCTTCCTAGGTCTATTATCACCTTTTTGAATTTTTTTAGTTTGTGGACCAGACTCTTCTTCTTTGACAAACACAGTGTTGTAGCCAATGCATGTCTTAGCATGACTTCCTACACTCAAAACTTCATCCAATTTAACTTTCCCAGTGTTTAATTTCATAAAAGTATCTTCTGCCTTTTCAAGCTTAGACTTCACTTTCTCAAGTTCTACATCACTTTTGGTGATGATGACCTCTAGTTTCCCTATGATTTCCTTTTGGTCATCGTTTTCTTTAGACACTCTTTCAAGTTATTTTTTCAAAGACTTATTTTCTTCAAGAAGTTTCTGGTTCACTTTTTCAAAAATAGCTATTTTCTCTACACGTTTCTCCCAATCAGCAAATAGATCTGTGTAGGCTTCATGAAGTTCCCCAAAATTCCCTTCACCCTCATCTTCCTCTATTTTTCCAATAGTAGCAGAATTTAAGCATTTCAGAACAGAGTCAGAGGGTGTGGACTGAGATGTGATATCACCACAAAGTTCATTAGTATTTAAGTGATTTTGAGATTCGGAGTCAATAACTGCCAATTGGGCAGTCTCATCTTCATCCTCATTATCACTTAGTGTTAGTACCTCACTATGCTTAATCACAAATTAATCATAGTAAATCTGTTTTGATAAATAAATAATCAAGCCCAATTGATTATATGATGTAGACAAAGACCTGACCACAGGCAACCCAAGACAAAGTTCAGCAGCTAAGACTTCCTGCATCTACACAACCAACAGTCAAGTCATCACATGATATATCTATCATCCATACACCAAACAAACTGAAGAACCATTTCTTACAGACTCATTTACATTCAAATGAATTATCAAGATGCTAATTACAAACAAGCTTCAACAGCTAATGCCTTAAGGCCAAACAGCTAAGACCCCTGCTTCAACAGCTAAGCCTGTTCTTGGCCAACAGCTATCTCTTCCACGTCAGATCCTTGAAGATCAACTATTCCAATAATTGAAACATACTTCCAATCATTGGAATAAACCCTTATTGAAGCTTGATCAAGCCTGCATAGCTCTCCACCCAGATTGACAACTTGTATCCAACCAAGTAATAACTATGTCAGTCAACTTGACTTATGCCATTACTCTACTGCACCTTTGTCCCCCAACGGCTATATGCCAACCCCTATATAAAGAAGCATACTGGCATGTTGTCTAGTTACCTTTAACCTCCAGCCTTTGAAAAACTTTATAACCCTTTGTAGCTCCTCTGCATTCACACTCTGCAGTCTTGAATATTTGCATAGACCCCTGCAAATATTGTGCAATCTTGCACCCAGTTACAACCCACATCCAGCCTGTTAACAGCCAAGCTATTTTTCATTTCGAAACATACTTGTGATTTTTTTTTTTCTTTTTCTTTTCTCGCATTGAAAGAGGAAACCTTAATTGAAGTGTCAATTAAGTAGAGGGGGTTCAAAGGAACTTGCCTTATCAATTCTTGTAACTCTAAGAGTAGAGAATATTATAGTGAATTGATCTCACTGTTCTAATAGTGGGGTGGATGTAAGAGAAGGGTTTTGCCTCTGAACCACTTTAAAATACTGTGTACACTCTTGTCCATACACTTACACACATATTACACTTTGTCCTTTCATTTATTTACTTACATATATTCCGCTGCATATTTATTTTATTTATTATTTCTCAACAGCTAACCTCAACCTGTTAGCTGTTCAAGTTTTAATCTATCTGTTCATTTAGTTAAACAGGGCCTTACACTTAGGGTTGCAGTTAGACTCATACCCTTTTTCTTTAGAGTGTTGGCACACTCATTAGCATAGTAACCAAAACCTTTGCAGGCTCTACATTGAACATAATCACTTTTCTTTTTACCAAAACTACCAGGCCTCTTAAAGCTACTCTCTGTGTCATTTTTTGTCTTCTCAAAACTTTGGGGTTTAGAAGGAAACTTGTTTTCTCTTTTATTTTTCAAAAAAGATGTGAATTTTTTGGTTAACAAGGCAACATCTGCTGTTTCCAGTTCAGATTTATCAATTTCTTTTGAAATTTCTTCCATTTCTTTGGGAACTTTAGACACACTAGCTAGAGCAGTAGCAAGGGCTATGTTATCAGCCTTGTGTTGCTGTTGAATAGCCAAATTCATTTCAAACATGGTTAGTTTTCCCACAAGAGAATTGTAACCCAGGGTGGCAATATCATTGGCTTCTTCAATAGCAGCAATTTTTATATTAAACTTCTCAGTGACAGTTCTAAGTAATTTGCGTACTAACCTAGCATTAGAGATGGGTTCACCTAGGGAGAGACACTCGTTTGAGATATCTTTGATTTTAGCAGAATAGCTTTTGATATCTTCAGAGTCTGACATTCTCAAGTTTTCAAACTTTGTCATGAGTATTCTCAACCTAGTGCCCTTTACTCCTTCATTTCCTTCACAGTGAGCTTGAAGAATATCCCACGCATTTTTAGCAATGCTTTGATTGGTGACAAGACGGTACATATCTTCATCAACATGACTCGATATAGCACCCAAAGCCTTGGAATTATAATTTGCTAGGGTCAGTTCTTCAGTTGTCCGGTCCTTCTCCGGTTTAGAAATGTAGACCTTTTCATCAGAGGTTTCCCCCTCTGTGGCCTAACTTTCAATCCTAGGAGAAGTCCAGGCAACTATGATACTCTGCCATGCTCTCTCATCAATTGCTTTGATGTAGAGGTGCATTTTGGATTTCCACAAGGCATAGTTTGTACCATCCAATATAGGAGGACGATACTGACTTAACTGACTCTCCATTATGACTATCCTTTCTGGATCATACTCAGTATATCGAGTGGAGGCTCTGGTGCCAATTGAACGTTTAGATAGCTAGGACAGTGCACAGAATCAGAGACTTGGTGTGAGTCTTAGTGTTAAGACACGATAGATCACACCACAACACACACAACGGAATAATAATTTAAAACAAAAAGGAATAAACACTTATCTTTCAGCAAAGTGCTGAAGATAACAAAACTTCTCTTATTGATTGAAACAGTTAATCGAAGACTTACAGACTAAGAGAAAGACAAAAGAACTCAAGAACACAAGTTTTGACGAAACTTGTATTCAATTGAAACACTAAAGCACTCTCTAATGAATCTATTGTTATTCTCACAGAATGCGTGACCCATTCATTCACCAATCCTATACTCCCTCCGTCCCACTCGAATTAGGACAAATTTCCATTTTGGGTGTTCCATTCGAATTAGGACAACCCAAAAATAGAAGTGTTTTATTTAATGGGACCCACATTCACACTCACAACAACTTTTCACTCATTATTCTCTACCCCACTTTCTCTCTCCTACCTTACTTTTCATACTCAGAACACTTCATCTACTAACACTTTTTCCTTAATCCTCGTGCCCAACCCAAAAATCCTGATTCGGGTGGGATGGAGGGAGTATATTTATACACGTTTAGGACTTGGTTGATTGGTCAACGAGGTCTCCATCTTTTGTGAAATATCTTGAGATAATCTTCACTATTATTCTCTTATTATCCTTTCCATAATTGAGTCATTCCAATCCTTGATAGATCCCTACAAAATAACCAAAAGATATACACAACACTAAACAACTAATTAGAAAGTTAGTGAAATAAATATTTACAAGAAAGTAACAAATCTTGACTACTAATAAAACCAAATAAACCAAATAAAACCGTGTGAAATACTTCACACTTTCATATTTAACTTGTCCTTTCATTATTTCAATCTTTTTACCTCTTATTTCTATTGCAAAACTTATTTGTCACACACTGCAATCAAAGATAGTCGACCTATCTCAAAGATATCCTCTTTTATACTAATCTCTCTATCTATTTAGTGCATTATTTACATCAGGTTCTTTCAGACTTCGATTGATTCAATCTTTAATATTTTGTCTTCTGGCGGGTTTCCTGGAGGTGGTCTCGAGGGTGACTTGACCGATGACATGGAGCTTGTGTGTACCTTGGTTCTTCATATATTCATACAAAGTCTTAACTGTTAGATTTGGGATGCCTGTGAGGATTCGGTCGACTATTATGATCTGTTTAATGGAAGATAAACAAAGTATTTGATTGTTCGGATTAATCCTTTTAAGGGTTCATTGTTTTGAGATCTTTGCTTTTTTGTCAAAACAAAGAAGGAATGAGACTTTGGTCCTAACCATAGTTATTAAAGGCCCAAGGCGCACAAAAGCACAAAAGTTGTGCCCGGAGCCTAAGCGCAAGGCGCAAGGCGGGCGCGCGCCTAAGCGACGATGCCCGCAAAAATGTCTTAAAATACTATAACTATAATATAATATACATACAACACCAAGATAAACAATAAATCAAATGTAAGTAGTAAATCAAACATACAAAAGAAACAAGCATGAATAGATGTTCAAACAAGCATAAAGAGAAGTTCAAACGGACTCTAAGTCTAACTCCTATAAAATGATAAGCAATTGTTGGTCATCCTAAGATCCCTTCATCCTTCCCAATCCTCATCTTCATACACATCATCTTCTTCCACATACGCCTTGTCTGCTGCCTCTTCAAATTTGTCCTCGTTCTGAATCTTCATCTTCCTAATACTCGCTGGAGGTCGCTGGCGTTCTTCCCAGGTCGCCGAGGTTGTCGGTGTTAGTTTGAAGGAGTTCTAGTGATCGCTACTCTTATACAGAGATATGGTGCGTGTACGTGAGGAAGTCATGGGAGAGGAAGAGTATTAGTCGCGTATTAGGTTTAATTACGATCTAATTGCCGCTCAATTGCGGAGGCCGAAGCCTAGGCGCACCCCAGGCTCCAACGTTGCGCCTCTCTGCGCCCTGGGCTTAGGCGCGCGCCTAGGCTCGCTTTTAATAACTATGGTCCTAACACTAACAAAACAAAATATCTCTAAAAGAAACATAATTTATAGAGTTCCTAAACTATGGAGTGTAATCTTACTCCTGATAGTTGGGGAGATGGAAGAAAAAGTAGAAAATAACTGTTTCCTTTCAACATTTATAGACTGGCTGCTAGACTATCTGAAAATGTGTTCATTGTGTCCCTCAAGAGATTGAGTCAATGCAAGTTGATTACATAAGCACTTACTATCTTGACATAAACTTGCCGCGTTTTCCTACATGCTACATAAATTACTTTTGTTAACTTAAGACGGAGCATGAGTTAAACTATACTCCCTCCGTCCCGGCACAAGTGACACCAACTTTTGGGACATGGAGATTAAGAAAATGTAAATGAAGAGAGAATGAGTGGGGTAAATAGTAGTATTAGTTGAATAAAATGAGTGGTGAAAATGAAGAGAGAAAATGAGTTAGGTTAAATGGTGGGGTTGGTTGAATATAAATATATTAAAACATTTCTATTTGGGCAGTGTCACTTGTGCTGGGACGAACCGAAAAGGAAATAAGTATCACTTCTGCTTGGACGGAGGGAGTATAAAAATATTGCTAGGGTGACTTTAAAAAATAAAATCATATGACATGTTGAAGGGAATGCCGTAAACGGCACCTCAACTGACAGCGACTCGGGTTGTTTCTATCTGGTCCTTTTCTCCTTCTGCCCAGTGTCGATTAAATCATTTAATAATGTCATTTTTATCATTTGTAGCATATAGTAATATGTAAAGGGTTTATTATGATGACAATATGTCCAAATCCTAACTTTTTCATTTCAAGCAATAACTAAATCATAAAAATAAAAAATAAAATGAAGTAAACAAACCGATAAACTAAGTTCCTTATCTTTGCTTGGAAGTCATAGTTTTACACAAAAATAAATGTATTATTGACATCTTTATTCAACTTGATATAATTCTTAAAAAATGGTATAAAAACATGAGCTCCATGTTCAAATGTCAACAGCTGATTGATTAGTTATTTGTATTCTAATTTAATCTGACAATTTCATGACACAAAAAGAATTCAAAGTTGAAAAGGACAGAAAAAAAAAAAAAAAAAGAATATACTACCTCTCTTCCAAAATGAACATCCTTTTTTTTATTTGATCAAGAACAATAATGGACATTCATTTCGAGATGAAGGTAGGAGAATGAAAATGGTCATCTAAATGTGACACCAAGTAAGAAAAATTAGAACTTCAAGCTTCTCAGCACTTCATTAACCACATTTCTAGCTTCTTCACCACATAATCTTACACTATTTCTCAAACTTGACAGAGATGACCAATTTCAGGATTCCTACACCATGTCCACATTACTTCCTCTATTTCATTATCATTTGTATTCAGTTGACCGTCTCATTCGGTTTCACAAACGAGACGGACAGGCAAGCTTTGCTAGCGATAAAGAACGATATAATCCAAGAAAACCTGTTCCACCCTCTAAGCTCATGGAACGAGTCTTTTCATTTCTGCAGTTGGATCGGAATCACCTGCAGCCTTCTTCATCAAAGAGTAACCATCCTCAATCTTTCGTCTCTTCACATAACAGGTACCTTATCCCCTTACGTAGGAAACCTTACATTTCTAGAAGAAATCAACTTACAAGACAACATATTCCATTCCAATATACCCGAGACAATTAGAAGCTTATCCCGTCTTCAGTACCTTCGTTTGGCGAATAACTCATTCCAAGGCACCCTTCCTGTGAATTTAACAAGATTATCAAACCTTCAATTTCTTGATCTAAGAGGAAACCAACTTGAAGGAAAAATTCCTTCAGATATCCGCACTTTTACTAATCTCCGTGCCCTCATCCTTTCTAGAAACAATTTTACTGGATCCATTCCACCATCACTAGGTAACCTCTCATCTCTTCGCATACTTAGTTTATCGAAAAAACAATCTCTCTGGCAATGTTCCTCACGAGCTTGGACGGCTTTCCAATTTACAAGTACTTGAAATGTCTTCAAATAAGCTTTCTGGTATATTTCCTTCACAAATCTTCAATATTTCCACAATCCAAACACTTTCCATCACAAATAACCAATTGACAGGAACATTTCCATCCAGCCTAGGCCTCACTCTTCCAAATATTCAACTATTTTTGGCTGATTTAAATGGCTTTTCTGGATCGATTCCATCATCATTAGGCAATGCATCCAGACTTGTTAAAATAAGTATCGGAGATAATTCGCTGACCGGCTCCATACCAATGAACTTAGGATATCTTCAGCAGTTACAAGTCTTGCATTTTGGTCACAACCCATTAGATAAAACCAATGACATCAACTTTCTGTCTACCTTAATAAATTGCACGAGCTTAATTATTCTGAGTTTATCAAGAATTCAGATCGGAGGCGTTTTACCAAATTCCATCGCAAATCTCTCCTCAACTCTTCAAAGGGTATGGCTAGATCAGAACTTCATATCTGGAAAAATCCCTGTTGAAATTGGGGACCTTGTAAGCCTAAGCTACCTGACCATCGATACAAATATTCTTACAGGTAACATTCCAGATTCATTTGGGAAACTAACCAAATTGCAAGAACTGGACCTTTTCACAAACAACTTAACTGGAGAAATTCCTTTCTCCATTGGAAATCTAACAGCATTGAACATTCTTGATTTGCAAGATAATATGCTCGATGGACCAATACCTGCTTCTTTAGGTAATTGCACCAACATGGAAGGGTTGACTCTTATGCGTAATCATCTCTCGGGTTCCATACCCGAACAAGTCATTGGTATTCAATCCCTCTCACTCGGCCTCATCTTAGCTGAAAACTTCTTGACTGGATCAATACCTTCACGGGTAGGTAATTTGACCAGTCTTGTGACCCTAGATATATCAGAAAACTATCTTTCTGGTCAAATTCCGAGCAGTCTTGGTAACTGTCTGATGTTGGGGTCACTTCGCATGCAAGGTAACTTTCTCCAAGGAGTTATTCCTTTGTCTTTGGGACTACTGAAAAGCATTCAAGTTCTTGATCTTTCTCGCAACAATCTTTCAGGTCATATTCCACGGTCTTTTGGAAGGCTGAGTTTACTTAGGAAGCTTAATCTCTCGTTTAATATGCTCGAGGGTGAAGTTCCAAGTGAAGGGGTTTTTGGAAACATCAGTGAATTTTCAGTTCAAGGAAATGGGAATTTATGTGGAGGGATCAAACAGTTAATGTTGCATCCATGCCCGGATACCTCAAAGAAACACGGGAAGCTCTCTGCAAAGACAATAATCATCCTTGCAGTCACTATCCCTCTTTCCATACTTTTGATACTTGCATTTATTTGTGCTATTTTCTGGAGATGGAGAGATAGACAACCCCACTCACCAGATGCAACAAAGGAGTGCAATCATCCAAAAATCTCTTATGCTGAATTAGCTCAATCGACCAACAAGTTTTCTTCAGATAACTTGATTGGTGAGGGAAAATATGGTTTGGTATACAAAGGATATTTAATCTCAACCCAGAAGAGTGTTGCTATTAAGGTGCTTAAACTTGATGAACATGGAGCAGACAAGAGTTTCTTAGCAGAATGTGAAGCATTAAGGAACATTCGTCACAGGAACCTTGTCAAGATCATCACTTCTTGCTCAAGCATAGACTCGGAGGGGCGTAACTTCAAAGCTTTAGTCTACGAGTTCATGCCAAATGGGAGCTTGGATTCATGGTTGCATCCAAGTATGTCGGAACAAGAAGGGGTGAAAAAGTTGAGCTTAACACAAAGGGTGAACATTGCAATTGATGTGGCATCTGCACTGGATTATCTGCATTACGAATGTGGAACACCAATTGTTCACTGTGATATTAAGCCAAACAACGTTCTTCTTGACAATGATTTTTGTGCCCATATAAGTGATTTTGGTCTTGCGAGGTTTCTTTCGGCCACAAAGAATGCAAACTCCAGTTCAATTGGAATCAGAGGAACTATTGGTTATTTACCACCAGGTAAAGTTGTTAAGATATTTTCGGTTGAAGGCGGATTATACTCAGATATTCTAACTTCTAAGCTCTATATGCATCATGTTAATGGGTAGTACCAATATAGACATTTTGAGCTTACATTACCATGGTTCATGTAATGTACAAACAAGTAAAACATAATCCTTCCAAAGCTTTCAACTGAAATACTTTTAATTGGACGGAGAGTAGATAAGAAATCCTGAAACACACTTTAAAGTACAATGGATGAAAACGGAGTTTGCCCTAGTTAAAAAGATTAAGAGTTTTGTTTTCACTAGTTCTACTTACTTTATTTATGCAGAATATGGAATGGGGGGAGAGATATCAGCTCAAGGTGATGTGTACAGCTATGGGGTCCTATTGCTGGAACTTATCACAGGTAAAAGACCTACCAACAGCAAGTTTACAGATAGTTACAGTCTCCACAACTATATTACGATGGCTGTACCACATGGTGTGATGGAAACCATTGATTCAGAAATGGAAATTGAAGAGGAATATGAGATGACTACCACCACGAAAGGTGGAAAAATCAACAGGGCTCAGATAGAAGAATGCTTGGAGTCAATCCTCAAAATCGGAGTCTCGTGTTGTTCTGCAATGCCAAAAGAACGGATGAACATTAAAGATGTTGTCAAGACACTGCAGACCATAAGGAACTTACTTGAAGTTATTCGTAATACCTAAGAAATTTTAATTACTACTGTACATAATACTCACTCCGTCTCAGTTTAAGGTTCTTAGTTTTTTTGTTGTTTGTCTGAAGGAACTTTGAGCAGTAATTAAAGGTTAATATAATCATCTTCAAGAAAAGTTAAAACTTATTATCGATAGTATTTATATTGGTGTACCAATAACAAGTTTTAGATTTTCATTAGGATAACTAGATCAACCTTTAATTATTGCCCAAAGTTCCTTAAGACAAATGGCAAAAAAACCAAGAACTTTAAACTGGGACGGAGGTAGTAGCTACAGCTACATTCTTCTTGCAGTTGCAAAAAGAAAGTATGCCACCAATTGTTTCCTTGGATGGTCCCGAGGTTGCAGTTTGTGTTCTTCCTAGAAATTCCTTCTCTTATAATCTCAAATCACGTTTAATATAATAGATACACTATTTATGAGTGAATGTAATGAGCTAAAATCATGGGAGTTATATTATGAAGAATCACTTCATTCACGCGGTCCCGCTGATGTAATCGAGAAATATATATCCAGGGATGTTGGGAAGGTTTAATTAGTGGATGGCGAACCATTACAAATCATAGGGAAGGGAGTGTAAGAATAAGAGAACCAAACGGGTCGGTTCTCCAACTTCACAGGGTCAGACACATTCCATGTTTGATAAAGAACTTGTTATCAGTTGAGTAGCGAGAAGGGTAGAAACACCAAGGATAGTATAGCTCTTGCAGGTGCAATGACAAACAATGATTTTTTGCACTGTCAACTAGGTCATATGAATGAGAAAGAATTCAAGGTACTTTGACTGTTAGGCTTGAAAACAAATGATGTGGGGGATATACGAGGATTGTGTCTTTAGAAATAAAAAGAAAGGAAGTTTCTCCAAAACGAAAGTAATTTGGAGGAGCATAAGTTGGAGTTGGTCCATACAGATTTATGGGGACTGGCACCGGTTACATCTATGGGAGGAGTTGCATACTACATGACCATCATAGATGACTCTACATAGAATGTCTTAGAATGTGTGGATTTATTTTGTGAAGCATAAAGATGAAACCTAGTAGACCTGTCTGAACCTACCCATCCCTCTCAAAAGCCCTAAAATCCTCTCCATTGGTCATTGAAAAACCTCCTCCGTCACTTCCTTCTGTCCCTGTACCTGCAGGAAAGGGAAAAGCCATTCTGGTTGAAGAAAATCCCTTTGACAGACAAGCATATGATGCATTGTCTGACCATGCCAAAATCCTAAAGTTCCAAGAGCTTAAAACATAATATGGTAATGATTACACCTGGAGAAAGCTCAATCTCGATGCTCCCCGAATTTCTCTTGAATCCCAGTCATCTCACAGTTCAATCCTTCCATCCATTAAAGATCATTATCTTCATCCCAATCACACTTTTGAGATTATCAATCCTGGACCCTATAGTACTTCCACATATCCTTTCTTTTCAACCCATCTTTTGAATCTGTACTATGTGGCTCCACCTTGGTTCACAAGTCATCATATTGACTTCTCATTCACTTCTGTGGTGCACTTGGCCTAGACTTTGTGGATGTTGAACTTCCTCAAGAAATTCTGAGCTAAGCTGTCACTAGTGAATTATGGACATCTTCCAAAGTACATCTCAAAATAATGGCTAGAGAGCTAGCAGGTCAAGTGTTTATGATCCATAATGATTGGAAGACATTGAGGTTGTCATTTGGAAAACTTTTTATTAATGAAACAAGCTTAGTACCTTACTCTGAATGGTGGTAAGATGGTACAATGGGAGAAACTGTTCTCTCAATGGTAATCTGGAGTAGTTTTTCAAAATGTTTGGACCTAGCCAAGGTCATCTATTGGAGTTTGGTGAATGAGAAAATGTTTGGGATGTATGCAATTAAAATACTGTTTACAGGCATTTTTGTTGTGGAATAAGCCCTCCCAACACCCAAGCAAATCGCAAGAATCACCGCACCACAAACAAGCACAAGAAATATAAAGCAAAGCAAAAGACAAAAGAACACAAGAAATTGTTTACCCAGTTCGTCAATATGTTTGACTACGTCTGGGGGCACTACCAAGCCAGGATTTGTAGGGACCGCGGCCACTACCACCACTTTCCCACATTAGTATGATATTGTCCGCTTTGGGCCCAGCCCGCACAGATTTGTTTTTGGGCATCCCCAAAAGGCCTCATACTAATGAAGTGGGTGGGTGCTCTTATATACCTTGCAATTATTTCCTCAATTGCCGATGTGGGACTTTGGGTTGCACCCCAACAATCCTCCCCTCAAACCAAGGACCACACCGCTATGGCCCGCAGTGTTTCCTCTGGCCCATATCGGCGAAAGCTTGTACCAACCGCCCGCGAAACACCATCGCCCTTAATTGCACCAACCGCCTGCGGAACACCACCGCCCTCGATTGTACCAACCAAAGCTCCTGATACCAGTTGTACAACTCATCCTTGGTGCTTTCCAGTGCTCACCTCGATCATGGTGGTGCCTTCCCGCTCTCCTATTCTCCAAGCCCCGTTGAAGCTATCCGCAGCTTCCACTTATCCCTGCTTGAGAAACCTAGAGCCTTGTCCTCCGATCTACACTCTCCGTTAGATCCACGCAGCGGTTTATCCGGTCCTAGAGTATGTGGTTCATCTTCAGTGACCCCTTGACCTTGGCCATCATGAATCGTCTCGCTCCCACCCGAGTTTGGAATATCCATGCAAATCACATTCGCATCCCCGCATTCCTTGAACTCCTGAAGCTCATACTCTCCACCATTATTAGACATCAAGCTTTTAACCTTGAGTCCCCTCCGATTCTTCACCAAGGCCTTCCACTTCTTATACATCCTGAAAGATTCATCTTTCCCTTCTAAGAAGTAATCCCGGACCTTCCTTATCGAATCATCAATGAAGGTCATGTAATTTGACACACCAACCCGAGAAGTTACCGAAGCCGATCCACACAAATCCATGTGATCCCCCTTCTCACTCATGTGACCCAATCGACAGTGCCACAATTCCGTATCACCCTTGGCCGTCGCCACCGCGATACTACCCTTGGTGTTTCCCGCCAAATACAGTCTTCCTTCCCTATTACCCCGAGAGATCTCACAATCCTCCTTGGTAATAACCCAGTTCCTGCAGCTAAAAGTTACCGTGTAACCTTCTTCACCCAGCTGCCCAACTGAAATCAGGTTTTTTTTTAAAACCCGGAATGTGACTGACCCCGTGTAGATGTAGGACCTTCCCATACGATGCTCCTATTCTGAAATCCCCCTTCCCCTTGATTTCCAAAGGCTCGCCATCCGCCAGATAGACCTTACCGAAATCACCGGACGTGTAATTTTCCATCGCTCCTGCATGCCCGCATGAGTGGAATGATGCCCCCGAATCCAGCACCCATGATTCTAGCGCACTACTATCGCTCAGAATCAGTACATCGTCACCTTCGATTATCACATTCGCCGATTTATCCCCTCGCATGGGACAATCCCTCTTGTAGTGTCCTAACCCCTTACAGTGATAGCACTCTACCGATCCTCTGGCAACCCTTGATCTTTCTTTGTTCTCCTCATACTGATCCCCACCCCCGATTACACTTTCCCTTGACCCTGTTCTCCCTTTATTGCTAGAACCCGGTCTTCCCCTACTAGTTGTAGCCAAGACCGATTCCGAAGTAGACGGTGTCCCCAACTTCTTTATGCGATTTTCTTCGCCCAAGAGGAAGTCCTTAACATCATCATACTTCAATTTATTCTTACCCGCTGAAGCATTTAACGCTGTCACCGTTCCGCTCCAACTCCTTGGTAAGGACGCTAGCAATAAACACGCATGAACCTCGTCACCGAAAGTAATCTCCAACGCAGTCAATGAGTCTATAATATCCATAAACTCATCGATGTGTTTAGCTATGGATCCTCCCTCTTGCATCTTGAGACTACCCATCTTGCGTATCAAATCAACCTTATTTGCAGCAGATGGAGTTTCAAATCTCTCAGTAAGATAATCCAATAGCTCCTTTGTGGTTTTCGCCTTCCTGGTAGTCTTCGCGATCCACTTCGACAAAGTAGATCGAACCACCCCTAAGGCTTTCCGATCCATGAGATCCCAGTCTTCCTCCTTTTCTTTTTCCGGTTTGACTCCTGTTAGAGGCTTATAGAGATCCTTATTATACAAGAGATCCTCTATTTGCATCCTCCAATATCCATAGTCAGACCCATCAAATTTCTCAATCGCTTGTTTATCCTTGCCCATTCTTGATTGCTTGATAAACCCCTTTGATCGTCCAACCAAAGCTCTGATACCAGTTGTAAGGACCGCGGCCACTACCACCACTTTCCCACATTAGTATGATATTGTCCGCTTTGGGCCCAGCCCGCACAGATTTGTTTTTGGGCATCCCCAAAAGGCCTCATACTAATGAAGTGGGTGGGTGCTCTTATATACCTTGCAATTATTTCCTCAATTGCCGATATGGGACTTTGGGTTGCACCCCAACAGGATCTTGCACTATAATATGATAAATCTGAGTTACAATCAGTATGGGGGCGGAACATTGCTTATATATGCATCCTAGAATAAGACCTAAACCTAAACATAAGAGAAAACACGAATATACTGCTATTCCCCGAATTCAGATCGGGGGCACCGAGCGCCCGCCTAGGGTCATGCAAGCTCCCGCCTGAATTAGATTTTCAGAAACCGCGAGCTCACTGCCTACATGAGCGCCTGCCTGGTCAGTAGCAGGCGCCCGCTCGCTCGCTCCCACAATCGATTTTCTTCTCTTCGTTTCTTTGAACGATCTCTATTCCAACAATATCCCACCTAGAGATCAACCGCGTATATCAGCCCCGTGTACGTCTTCAACTCATCCTTAGTGTCTTCCTAGTGCTCACCTCGATCATGGTAGTGCCTTCCTCCTCTCCTATTCTCCAAGCCCAATTGAAGCTATGTATAGCTTCAACTTTTCAAGGTTTACCACCTTGGTCAACATGTCAGCCGGGTTCTCCGATCCCAAAATCTTCTCCAGCCTTAAGATCTTTATCTCTAAAAGATGCCTGATGTAATGAAACCTCAGCTCGATGTGCTTCGTCCTAGAATGAAACGCCGGATTCCTTGCTAGATGAATTGCACTCTGACTGTCACTGTAGAGAGCATTACCACTTCGCGTCTTCCCAAGTTCACCCAAGAAGTTCTGCAACCATACCATCTCTTTACTTGCCTCTGTCACTGCCATATATTCTGCTTCTGCAGTGAACTGGGCCACGATCTTCTGCAATTTAGAAGCCCAGGAGATTATCGTACCACCTAATGTAAACACATAACCCGTAGTACTTCTCCTCTTATCAAGATCACTTGATGCCAAATCCGCATCAACATAACCCGCTAACACGACATCCTTGCTTGAGAAACATAGAGCCTTACCAGCAGTACCCTTTAAGTAACGAAAGATCCATTTAACCGCTTCCCAATGTTGCTTCCCTGGATTGCCCATGAACCGGCTGACTACTCCCACCGCATGTGCAATGTCCGGCCTTGTACACACCATGGCATATATTAGACTCCTCACTGCCGAAACATATGGAGTCCTTTCCATCTTGTTACGTTCCTCATTGCCCTTAGGTGAGTCCTTCTCGGATAGCTTAAAGTGCATACCCAATGGTGTACCCATTGTCTTTGCCTCTTCCATGCAAAATCTTGCCAAAACCTTCTCGACGTACTCTGCTTGTGAGAGAACCAACTTACCCAATTGGTTCTTCATCATCAACAACCTCTTCTTCAGAACTGGACTCTTCGTCATCCCGATTCTCTGCCCGTTGAGGACGTCGAACTGGATTTCGAACTGGATCAACCATGTCTCTCTCACCCCTACGGTCCTGATTAACATTTTGACCCTGTTGAGCAGCCACCAACGCAGCAATCTGTGTTGTTAAGGCAGCGATAGCGTTGCTAATTCCATCGATATCCGCCTTTGTAGCCTGATCTCCCATAATGATTCAGTATGAGGCAAAAGACAGGATATGACCTGCTCTGATGCCAACTGACGCAGCACGGAAGCGATAAATTTCGTGATTTAGCGCACTAATCACAAGATCTCATCCAGCGATGAAACCTCAAACGCAATAAACTTGGAATCCACCAAGAAAGAGAAATAAATCTCCAAGAACAAAAGTTCAATTGATAGTAAAAGTTGTTAACCCTAAAACAATGATACATATCCTAAATAAAACATAAATCCCGAAAATAACCCAAGTTTGTACCAAAAACGATAAAAAACGCGAAACAGTAATTTTCTGCCGCAAACCGAGCGGGCGCTCGCCTTCATGCAAGCGGGCGCTCTAGTCGCCAGAGAGAAAAGCCGTTTTGGGAATTAAATTCAAGCGGGCGCTTGACCCTTGGCAGGCATGCGCTCGTTTAGCTGTTGTGTCAGGATCCGCCTGCTCCTACATCAATGCAGTTGAAGCACATAAAATTGTACTTGTTTGTAGTACTTTCATTTTCTATTGTATTCTAATTATAGCAAATAAAATCAATTTACCACAACGGAATTTGTGTATTGAAAGTATATATGGATATAAATACACACATGGTTCAAAGCCAATCTTATTTTCTTTTTTTGCTTTTTCTTTATTTATTTAGTCAATAGTCGTTGTGGCAAATTTTTGCACTACTCGCTAATTTGCATGGAGTGCGGTGGTACAATGAGCAATGCTGTGTAATCTCGGCCTCATCATCTAAATAATACTCTCTCTGTCCCTAAATGAGTGTTCATTTTCAAGAAATCTTTGTCCCAAAATGAGTGTCTTTTTTTAACATAACTTTGTCCCTAAATGTTTTTTTTTTCGAATTTTTTTTCACCGGTTTCTTTATACGTGCAAAACTAAATGTTTGGAAATGAGATTACAAGATTATATATAAATCTTTGCTACCAAATTGTACACAAAGTTGAGATTTTCAATGTCCCTTAAAATAAAATTTGGACACTCATTTAGGGAAAGAGGTAGTAGAAAAATAAAGTGTGCTTCTTGAGGGAATTAAAATGCCTCATAGTCTATGCATATTTTGACCGCTGAATCTTTTAGATACTCTAATCATTTACTTGTCACTAAGCATATTTTTAGTATGTCCCAAGGCGTAGTTCTCACATCTTTGTGATTTGATCTTTGAACGTAACTGATAAATTAATCCTTTTCTATTTCTGGAAATAAGTGTTGATTAAAGCAGGTTTGGATTTTTTATAAAAGTTCATTAATGGGATAAATATCAGAGTGTGGCTGTATAATCTATTACCTGCAACAGATTTTCTAGCATGTTTCATAAATCATTTGAAAAGAAGTGCTACAGCTGAGATGATAAATCGGGATAATATTGCTCACGTCTCTCCAGTGGCGGACCTAGAATTTAGTATAAAGGGGGGCAAAATTGCATAAGGGGGCCAAAACAAATGTTAGTGTATTTTTATTTTACATCTAAAGGGGGCAAAGTTTACTAAATTGCACTAACACCCCTAAATTTTACAAAAAATTGCACTTGTAAAAAAAAAAAAAAAAAAACAAACGGGGTCCGCGGCCCCCGAAAGGGACTACCTAGGTCCGCCCCTGCGTCTCTCTGTGGTACGTACTAGGCTGCAGCTGCAAGGTCGCGTCTGGCTACATCATCAGAATACAGGTGACTTTTGCATGAATACCACATAAGAATCGTAATAGTACAACATGTTCATGTAATTACAATTCCTTAACTGGAAAAAAATTTACGTATTAATTAGTTACCGGATCACGAGAATTACTAAAAGATCATAACTCCATAATCCCGCGATCTATGTGAAAATAGATCGTGAAATGCCTGCCATGTCTTAGACTTTGATATCGCTGACGTCAAAGACAATCTTCTAAATATATGATGAAGATTAGTATAATGATATATTTAATGTTTATCCTCAATTATTATTATTATTATTATTTTAATTGTAATTTTTGAAATTATTTTTTGATAGGTAATATTTTTATTGTTAGAAGTGGATTAGGACTTTATTTTGATATTTAAGGAGTCTATTAGGTTACCATATAGATTAGGGTTATTTTTAGAAGTAATTGACTTGATTTCCAAGTCAACTAGATTTCAAGTTAACTAATCAAAATAACCATTTTGTGGCAAGAAATTTTGGAATTTCTATGTCAAGGACTAAATTTGCAATGCACATATTGTGTTTTCTAGTGTAGAATGTGATACATGTAACTGATACAAGAGATCTAGTCCCTTTTAATGCTCAGCTGGCATCCTTATCTCTAAGAATTTATTTCAACAAACAATTAACCTACCATATTTACTCTTGTTCGTTTCAAAACAATGAAAAATCTCGTGACCAATGGAGCTATATAATGGAATTATTCCTCTAGGGCCCCCCCTGATCCGAGATTTTATTACAAATAAGGAGAGGCCGAGATTAAATGCCAGATAAGGACTTGATCCGAGATGGAAATTCCGCAGACACCCCTTATACCCATGTGCCTCTCACATGACAAAGACCTTGGAATTATCAACTTTGCCTCAATTCCAAAAACCATATGACAAAGACCTTGGAATTATCAATTGGGTCTCTCCCAGAAGGAGAAGAGAGTGAAGATGATAAGGCAGTGATAAAAAATAGATTTTCTTCATGTAAGTACTTAAAGATTTTATTCATATGTTATTCTTGTTACTATACGTACTAATTAGGAAGTTATAAGTAGCTATTTCTTTCTATATGGGTGTGTGTGAAATATTTAATTAGATTGTTAATTTTCTATATCAGGGATGTGTTCGTTGTTTATGGCATTTCAAAGAGTTTGGAGATTTATCTCCCTCGATACTATGCAAGGTAAGAAAAATTTTTATGCATCTGTTTTTTGATTTTTCTTATGTATAGGCAATTATTTGGTTTTCTGATATTCATAAGTTTAATGTTATAGGTCTTGTTGCAT
The DNA here is from genome assembly GCA_026119855.1 of Campanula takesimana. Classification (NCBI taxonomy): domain Eukaryota; kingdom Viridiplantae; phylum Streptophyta; class Magnoliopsida; order Asterales; family Campanulaceae; genus Campanula; species Campanula takesimana. The sequence continues at coordinate 54,533 of JAOWBW010000688.1, forward strand.
TGCTAACGACAAAGATTTGGGGGGAGATCGAAAGTGGATGACCTAAGCCACAAACAAATGCTGGTCCTACTGAACCTTGATGGCCTCAAATAAGTAGATGGATGCACAGAAGATTTGGTAGGACATGATTATGCAGATGGCTCGAGCCAGTAGTTGTAATCCCTGCTACTTGTCATTAAATCATTTAAATTTGTGAATATAGTTAAGATTTAATATGGAAATGTTGTAAATAGGTAGACGTAGTTGAAGCACGGAAAATTCTACTTGTTTGTAGTACTTTCATTTTCTATTGTATTATTGTATTCTTATTCTAGCAAATAAAATCAATTTACCACTTTGTGTACTTGTAGGTAGATTTGTTTTTCCCTTTTATCATTCTCATGGTGCCTTCACCGACTTCATAAATGTAAAGTATATATGAATATACACACACATGGTTTTAAGCCAATCTTATTGAGTCGTCGTGGTATTTATTTGCACTACTCACTACTTTTCATGGAGCGCGGTGGTACAATGAGCAATGTTGTGTTTTCTCGGCTTCATCATATAAATAACAAAAAGATAAAGTGTGCTTGAGGGAATGAAATGTATCATATTTATACATATTTTGAGTGCTGGATTTTTTTAGCAAATTACATCATTTACTTGTCTCTACGCATAATTTTTAGTAAGTCCCAAGGCGTAATTCTCACATATTCATGATTTGATCTTTGAACTTGGTTGGATGAATTTATACTTTTCTATTTCTGGAAATTTGTGTTGATTAAAGCATGTTTGGATTTTTATAAATAGTTCACTTAATGGGAGTAAACATCAGAGTGTGGCTATATAAATTTATATATTACATGCAACAGATTTTTGAATATGTTTGATAAATCATTTGAAGAGAAGTGTTACAACTGAGATAATAAATTGAGATAATATTTCTCATGTCTCTCTGTGGTACTAGGCTGCAGCTGCAATCATCAAAAAACAGGTGAGTTTTACACGAATCCCATATGAGGATTGAATTTCCAAATAATAGCTTTTTAAAAAAAAAAAATTACCAAAACAACAACCTAAAAACTTACTCCCTCCGTCTCAAAATAGATGTCGTTTTGAGAGTTAATTTTTGTCTCAAAATCATGTCGTTTACTATTTTCAAGGCTATTTTGTTGTTGTATACCAACTCTACCCTTATTAATGATAGTGGACTATCTCGTAAACAGTTATTTAATTGCCTAGGTAGTTGCATTACTTTAGGGGATATAAGACATTTTCACATACATTAATTGTATTTCTTAATATGTATAAAGTAGTTGAAACGACATCTATTTGGAGTGAGTATATCAAACTAACACTTTTTGATAAAACCGGAAGTGGGGGTTCCGGTTTTAATGTTGAATCCGGAATTCCCACTTCCGGAATTGACCTTTTGAATTTTTTTTATTTTTTTTTTCGCGATATGTTTTTTTTTTTGTTTTTTTTGAATCCGGAACTAGTATTTCCGGTTTTCAATTTTATTTTTTTTATTTTTTTTTTTTGAAAAAACAAAACATTAAAACCCCACCCACCGAAAGTAGTTTTGGCGTTTACTTAAAACCGGAACTGCCATTTCCGGTTTTGTATTAATTTTTTTTTTTTTCGAAATGGCCGGATGTGGGAATATAACCATTCCATTCATTCAGTTTTCATACGAGAAAGATAAAGAGAGAGTTTCTGAGAAGAGAAAGAGAGAAATAAAGAGGATTTTTAAGATAACAAAATCTTAAAAAAGGTTAGTTTTTTTTTTTTTTTCGTTTTCTATGTTTGAAGTAAGATATTTAAAAAAACTGATGGCATTAATACAATGAAGTGGTAATCATCAAACATTCAGGAACTTATCTAAACCATCAGAGGCTAACAAGTTGACAGACAAGGCTGATGTCCTTGCGATCTGCAGAGGAACAAGCATCAGTCATACTTGCGATCTGCAGAGGAACAAGCATCAGTCATACTTGGAAGAAGTCGGACTGCCTTTTATATCTCATCGGATAGGTAACGTCCCCTCAAAATGATATTTGAAAAACAATTCATTTGCATTATCAAAAGTCTACCTAAACAATATACGTTTATTATCATATTATGACGATACTTGGAACCGGTGGCGTATCTAGGATTTGTAGTGAGGGGGGGTCAAATTTTCGCATGACGTAAAAATTAAAACCACAGTATTGGATATAATCATATTTAATGAAGTTTATAGAGCCTATTTTCATTTGAAGAACAATTGAGCGGCTGCTAAATAGCAAGTAATGCCTCATTAAACTAATGCACAAAGCATAACAATTTCATTTGAAGAACAATTAAGCATTCCATTGAATTTAAAGGTCAATTTGCTAATATGAAGTCCATATTTCAAGAATGTATAGTATATATTTATGGTAAATGAGCGGCTTAGAATAGAAAATTAATCGGGAGAATTTTAGTGAGAATTTCGGACTGCAACAACAAGTGAAGAACACAATGAATGGAAAGCAAAAGCAATCCCTCATTTTTAAGTTTATTCGTAACTTTTTACAGTGTCCATTACCAAATTCGCTTTTTAAGTAGTCCACAGAGTAAACTCACATATCAATTTCATAAATTCAAACAAATACAAAATTAGTAACCAAATTATATCATCAAAATTGATCGAGGGCAAGAATGGAGGTTCGGGTTTCCATTATATTAGAATTTGAAAGGTATCTCCAATTCTAGAACCCTAGATTTGTCAATTGATTGATAAGGGTTTAGAAATTTAGGGATTTGAGAGAGGGAAGAGATTTGAGATTTGAGGAAGAGGAGGATCCGTTGAGGGTAGACGAGAGATACCTGTTGTGGCGGAGGTGGGGGTGGAGGTGGCGCTGGAGCTGTTTCGTACTTTCGTATAACGTCGTCTTCTTTGCGTTGTTAGTGTCGAATGAATTTTTTTTCCAGTTAAATCACTTTATATATGTGATAAATGAGGGACTTTGAGGGGGGTCAGGTGAAAACTTTCAGGGGAGTCTCTGTAATTTTCAGGGGGTAAACTAAGAAATTTTAGAAAAAATCAAGGGCCCAGCTGCTTTAAACGCAAAAGTCAGGGGGGTCAATTGACCCCCCACCTCTCAACATAGATACGCCCCTGCTTGGAACTCAACCATGAGCTAGCATCTTAGGATGCTCAAGGACTTCGAAGACGAGAAGCTTCAGTCGTACCTGTTGAAAGAGCAACTCTGCTCTTCTCTCCCAGGAAGTCTCAAGAATTATCCCCAATTTTCTAGGGTTTTCTTGAAAGCCCTAGAATTCACTAGAAAGAAAGAAGAGCAGTAGAGAAGAATTGAAGAATTCGCTAGAGGAATGGAGAAGAAGAAGGAGACGGCTTACCTTCACCGATTTGGCGGAATTGCGTGGAAGGCTCGAGAATCTTCTCCACCGCCTTCTTCACCGACATAGAGGTAGTATAAATAGAGGTCGGGTTCTCCTAGGAAGGCATCGATCAGTTGGTGAGAGCAATTGAGAGCAGCTTATAAGGGAGTGCCTTAGTATTGATAGGGTGTGGTCAAGTATAAATTACTCTAGTGTGAGTGTGCATTAAAGAGTTGTACTCTTGTACTCTACTTGTAATTAAACTTGGATAGTAATACTAATATTATTTATATTAGTGTTACTCTTTTTCCTTGCCAACTTTTGTTCCAGATTCAACAATCTGGTATCAGAGCGGTACGATTCGGGATCGTGAAAACCGCTGCAGAGACAGTACGAGTTCGGTGCACTATCCGGGATAGTGAAGCAAGTTGGTCCGGGACCTCGCTTACTTGATATCACGTTGGAGAAGTATATCAAGTCACCATGGCAGATATTGTTGGCACAACTTCCGGCATGGAGAGATTGAACGAGTACAACTATCGAGACTGGCGAACGTGCATCAAGTCCTATCTTAAAGGACATGACTTATGGAATATCGTAGACGGCACGGAGACCTCACCACCCGAGAACAACACGGAGCAGCTTCGCAAATGGGAAATTAAAGCCGGAAAGGCTTTATATGCGATTAAGACGACTATCGACAAAAGTCTGCTCGCTCGTATTGAAGAGATCGAGGTGCCAAAAGAAGCGTGGGATGCTTTGGCTAATCTCTTCTCAAGGAAAAATGCTGCCCGACTACAGCTCTTGGAAAGAGAGCTTATGAATACGTCACAAGGCACGGATTCCGTCAGTGACTACTTTTTCAAAATCAGAAACTTGTGCCGTGAAATAGAGCAATTGGATCCTACTTCAAAAATTGGAGATGATCGGATGCGTAGAATAATAATCAACGGATTAAATCCTGAATATTCTACGTTTATCACGGCAATCCAAGGTTGGCCTACACAACCGTCATTAATAGATTTGGAAAATCTATTAGCCAACCAAGAAGCTTTTGCCAAGAAAATGGCGGGGGTGTCATTAAAGAACACAGAAGAGGCACTCTTCAGCAATCGGAGAGGCCAACCGCGAAAAAATGGCGGTACATGGAAAAAGCATGAAGATGACAAAGACAAGTCAATGGGCAGCGTCAACGGAGTCACCAACCAGGGGGAGCTCAAGGACGCTCTCAAAGAGGGGGAGCTCAACAACGGCAAGGCTATAGATCCCGGCCACAAGGGAATAGACGTGACGGCGACGAGTGCTACAATTGCGGCAAGAAGGGCCACTTTGCTCGAGACTGTCGATCAAGGAGAAGGCCGTTTGAAGGCAACGCGGTGACGTCAGGAAGTCGTCAAGGAGATAATAGCGAGGAAGAGTGGGACCTAGAGGTGTCCTACGCAGTGGCAGACTCCTCTGGAAGCTTCTCAGACGACGAGATCGACTTTGAAGGGGGTTTTCAAGACAATATAGAAGAGGTGACAGCTGCAAGCGTCACCCTGGAGACTGAAGATCAAGCACTCGCCACAACTACTCAGAAGCCGATCGACTACAACAAAGATTGGATTGTCGACTCTGGATGCTCTAACCATATGACGGGAGACGAGGAGAAGCTTAGCTGCATGTCTGAATACAAGGGAGGTCGAGTTGTCGTGACAGCTAACAACTCGAGAATGCCAATTGCTCACATTGGCAAGACAAAGATCGTGCCACGATTTAACTCTCATCAAGTTCAGTTACATAACGTATTTCACGTACCTGGGATGAGAAGAATTTATTGTCTGTGTCTCAGTTGACGTCTCCAGGGAATTATGTCGTGTTTGGACCAAAAGACGTCAAGGTTTATCGAGACTTGAGGATTAACGGCAAGCCGTTCATGGAAGGCAAAAGAGTGGAGTCTATCTATGTGATGTCAGCAGAGTCAGCATACGTAGATAAGACAAGGAAGAGTGAGACAGCGGACCTGTGACACGCACGGTTGGGACATGTCAGCTATCATACGCTAAGGAAGATGATGGTAGAGTCAATGGTGAAAGGATTACCATCTCTACATATACGAACTGATACAATATGTGCCGGTTGCCAATACGGTAAGGCGCATCAGCTGCCGTACGAGGAGTCAAAGTTCAGAGCCAAAGAACCATTAGAGCTGATCCACTCAGACGTGTTCGGTCGAGTAAAGCAGCCATCATGTGGGGGCATGAGATACATGGTGACGTTCATCGACGACTATTCACGGTACGTATGGGTTTACTTTATGAAAGAAAAATCTGAAACCCTGACTAAGTTTAAAGAGTTTAAGGAAGAAATAGAAAATAAGGTGGGAAGAAATATACGGTGCTTGTGGACAGACAATGGTGGAGAGTATACATCGGATAAGTTCTCCCACTACCTTCGCGAATGCAAGATCAGGCGACAATTGACATGTCCAGGCACTCCGCAACAGAATGGTGTTGCTGAAAGAAAGAACCGACATCTTGCGGAGACTTGTCGAAGTATGTTACACGCAAAGAATGTTCCAGCGCATTTTTGGGCTGAATGCATGAAGACGGCGGCTCATGTTATAAATAGGCTACCACAAGCAAAGCTGGGATATGTCTCACCTTTCCAAAAATTGTGCCACACCAAGCCTACTGTGAGTCACTTTAGAGTTTTTGGATGTATGTGCTATATCTTCGTACCCGATCACCTACGATCAAAATTTGACAAGAAGGCGATACGAAGCATATTCATTGGCTACGACAGTGAAAGGAAAGGATGGAAATGTTACGACCCTTCAATAGGTCGTTGCCATGTCTCAAGAAATGTGGTGTTTGATGAAGCATCATCCTGGTGGTCACCACAACATGCACCACTCCCAGACTCAAAAGAGATAGAAGAGAAGTTACAATAGAAGTTCGTGGATAAAACAAGTGAAGGGGAGACTAGTCATCCTGAAGTGTTTAAAGAGCCGCGACTAGCCATAGAAGAAGAACAAGAACCAACTTCTCCAAGAGAATTTGATCAACCTGCAAATCCATGGAGCACCGGTGTTCATAGAAGTCCAGAAGAACATCAACCAAGGTCACAAGAAGAATCTAGAGATGGTTGTGAAGATACAGAAACACAACAACGTTCAGTAAGGAGGTCTAACCGCCAACGAAAACCAAATCCAAAATATGCAAATGCTGCACTCACAGAAGATATCGGTGTAAGAGAACCTTCAACGTTCGAAGAAGCATCTCAAGATCCTAAATGGAGAAAATCGATGGATGAGGAGATGGCAGCACTAAAGCAAAATGAGACTTGGGATTTGGTTCCGAAGCCCAATTATGTAAAACCCATATCTTGCAAATGGGTTTACAAAGTGAAGACACGTCCTGATGGATCGGTTGAGAGATACAAAGCTCGCTTGGTAGCCCGTGGCTTTTCTCAACAGTATGGACTGGACTATGATGAAACGTTCAGTCCTGTGGCAAAGATCACCACTGTACGTGTACTGCTAGCACTAGCAGCTAGTAAGTCATAGAGACACTGGCAGATGGATGTTAAGAATGCTTTCCTACACGGAGAAGTAGATAGAGAAATCTACATGGAACAGCCACGAGGATATGAAAAGAAGGATCAAGCCGAGTACGTGTGCAAACTAAGAAAAGCGCTATATGGACTAAAACAAGCGCCCAGAGCTTGGTACGGAAAGATTGCAGAGTTTCTAGTTCAAAGCGGATATGTGTTGGCACCGGCAGATTCAAGCTTGTTCGTCAAGCTCGAACAAGGCAAACTAGCTATAGTGCTAGTTTATGTGGATGATCTAATCATCACGGGGGACAACTTGAACGAGATCCAAAGGATAAGGGAGAACTTGTCTGTACGGTTCCAAATGAAACAGCTTGGAGAACTAAAACACTTTCTTGGGCTCGAAGTGGATCGAGATGGAGAAGGCTTGTTCCTGTGCCAGCAGAAGTATGCAAAAGATCTACTCCAGAAATATGGGATGATAGATTGTAAGCCAATTTCCACCCCGTTAGAACCCAATGCAAAGCTATGTGCAGAAGAAGGCAAAGATCTTGAAGACGGGACGATGTATCGACAACTGGTAGGTAGTCTGATCTACCTAACATTGACAAGGCCAGACATAGCATTTGCGGTTGGAGTAGTAAGTCGCTTTATGCAGAAGCCAAAGAAGCCCCACTTGGAAACCGTTAGAAGAATTTTGAGGTATATTAAGGGGACTATTGACTATGGCATTCTTTATAAGAAAGGTGGAGCTTGCAAAGTGATTGGCTACTGTGACGCGGATTATGCTGGAGATCATGATACCCGACGCTCAACGACAGGGTATATGTTTATTCTTGGCTCAGGAGCAGTCACGTGGTGTAGCAAAAGACAATCGACTGTGTCATTGTCAACCACTGAAGTGGAGTACAGAGCAGCAGCAATGGCAGCTCAAGAAAGTACATGGTTGATGAAGTTACTAGAGGATCTACATCAACCCACAGACTACATGGTGGACCTACACTGTGACAATCAATCTGCTATTCGTCTAGCAGAAAATCCAGTATTCCATGCTCGGACGAAACATGTGGAGGTGCACCACCATTTCATAAGGGAGAAGGTACTAGAAGGAAAGATACGAATGTGCCCGATCAAAACAAATGACCAAATCGCAGACGTGTTCACCAAAGGTCTAAGTGCAAAGAAGTTCGAGGAGTTCCGACAACAACTTGGAATGACGAAAAGGTCGAGAAGAGCTAGTGTTGAGGGGGAGTGTTGAAAGAGCAACTCTGCTCTTCTCTCCCCAGGAAGTCTCAAGAATTATCCCCAATTTTCTAGGGTTTTCTTGAAAGCCCTAGAATTCACTAGAAAGAAAGAAGAGCAGTAGAGAAGAATTGAAGAATTCGCTAGAGGAATGGAGAAGAAGAAGGAGACGGCTTACCTTCACCGACTTGGCGGAATTGCGTGGAAGGCTCGAGAATCTTCTCCACCGCCTTCTTCACCGACATAGAGGTAGTATAAATAGAGGTCGGGTTCTCCTGGGAAGGCATCGATCAGTTGGTGAGAGCAATTGAGAGCAGCTTATAAGGGAGTGCCTTAGTATTGATAGGGTGTGGTCAAGTATAAATTACTCTAGTGTGAGTGTGCATTAAAGAGTTGTACTCTTGTACTCTACTTGTAATTAAACTTGGATAGTAATACTAATATTATTTATATTAGTGTTACTCTTTTTCCTTGCCAACTTTTGTTCCAGATTCAACAGTACCTATGAAAGAAACATAAACGGAAGAAAAAAAGGTTTAATTTCATTTTCAAACATACGCCCGTACGGGCCGGCCTGCTTCACGCATAGTTTACCCCGACTTTCACTTGAACCACAATACTTATTTTTATTTTGCACGAAAACCCCTAACTTATGGAAAACTCTCATCTTGGGCCCAGTTCGCGGATTTGGGCACGAATTAGGCACGGAATAGACATGAATTTTGGGTCGGGATGAGAGTTTTCCGAAAATATAGTGGTTTTTTGAGCAGAGAAATAAGTGGTTGAATTGAAAGTTGGGGTAAAGTACAATGGTCGAAAAAGAGAGAGAGAGAGAGAGAGAGAGAACTTGTTTGTAAGTAAAAGCGCCAAACCTATATAGAGCAATCTTGCACTTGATAGTCGGGTAGAGGGACACACACACAAACACCTTTATAAACTACAAATTTTCATTCATACTTCAAAAAAGTGACGGCAATAATACTATATTCTAACTATCTTCAATCTCTTGTTAGTACAGAATTCTCAGCAAGCGAAACTACAAACACATAAAATTAATGAACTAAATTAACCATAATCCAGGAATCAAACTCAACAACCAAAATGTAATCAACTAAATGGAATGGCATAATCTGTGGAACGTGAACAAAATGAACTATTATAAATGGGCCAAATGAAAGACCAATTAATCAAGCAAACTACACTTGAAAATCATTTGAAGTAATTGAATCTAAAGTTTAGCACAATCTGTAGGTGCAAAGGAGACCAACTTGTTTGCAATATCATAAGTCACTTGAAAGTTCAATTGAGCCAAGTTTCCCCATAACGGGATCGTAATATCATCACCACTAGGAATATCACCAATGAAATTATCGTAATCATCACGAGGAGGATGAACCGGAAACATCCAAAAGCAGAGAAGACCTCTATAATCTTTCATGAACAAATTCAACGGTTTCAATGTCACATCAGCCCCTCCAGTAAAATGAAACACTACTTCTATCTCGGGATATTTATTGTAACATAACTCACTATCATCTGCTGGTATTAAATCAGTAGCATTTTTCATTGCAGCTTTCAAATTATAATAGAACTCAAACATCAAAAGAGTTGGCGTGACTCCCGTGCTAAGTATGACTGTACTGCTGTAATAATCAATATTATTGCCTTGATTGGGAATGTATATTTTGGATTTAGCTCCAATTACAGTAGCACCTTCAAGCTTAATAGAGTAATAGAACTCACCATTCGTCTTCACAATAGGAGTTGTAACAACTCCAGTGACCGATCCATCACTAACAACATCATCACCGAACATCATCTTCCCGGAAGAATTTGAACTGGCCGGAGGAGAGAGACAATACGAAAACTTTTGGATGCCTAGCTGACTTATTAGAGACGAGGGTCCCATGTTAAGCCCAACTATTCCCACATGATATTTATTATATTTCCTCATATCATTATCCAACCCACACCCGAAAAGAAAATTTGGATACGAAGCAATTTGACCACCACCGTTAGATCCTAGCGGAATATAAATCTTTTCACGGGATATAACCCCGTATGAGTAACCTTCTTGGTACCAGTAAAGATAGCGACATGTGTTCACTTTCTCATGCCAAAAAGCAAGTAGTGATTGACAAGCAGTTGAATTACGATCATCAGGGTGTGAATAGGAAGTTGAATCGTTGGGGTCGTAGGAAGGAATACCTTGTTGAGTAGTACAATTTTCACAAGGTGTACAATTGAACGACACAATATCGCTACCGGTCTCTACTATGGCATATGCGTCTGTAGGTGGGGTTCCAATTTTAAGCTTGATCATGTGTAGGTCATAGATTGGAATGACGTCGAAAGTAAAACCTGTTATTTTAGCCTTCGTAGCTACTGATGACAAAGATGGATGAGCAAAAGCCAATATGATCAATGAAATGAATAACAATGAGTAGGCTGAGTACTCCATAACTATGGACTTTCTGGTCACAGAAAACCAAAAGTTTGGATATGGAGAAAAAAGATAGAGAAGTTTTGTATATGAAAATTCTAGTATATATAGATGTTTTTATTTTTGGTAAATATGTTAGAATCCGGACCGGACTAAATCTTTTAAGGGAATTTATGCTGAAACATTTACAGTGGATCTCTGTATTTATGGAGTGTTGATTTAGTCTATTTTTTAGTATGATGGTTTGGGATTCTTGTAAATCAAGATATACTTAAGACAGATTTGATTATCATTGAATTAGTAATTAGTGTATCAATCTCTTCTATAATAAGGGGAGGATTAAAATAGGTAAAGATCTGTGTTGTGTTGTTTTTAAAATAGTGTGTGTTTTTTTTTTTTTGTCCTTTATTTTTTTTTTTTTTTTTATTACCCTTTTTAATAGTTTTATGAGAAAACTAGTCTTTCACCAGCTAATACTCTCTACTGAGTGGAAATCCAAACATCATAACACTAGAAACATATCTTCATTAAGCTAAGGAACCATACGAGGCAGCCTGCACTATTACAAAATATTTTTGGTACAACAACAAAAAAATAAAAGCCCAAGTATAAACTGTTTACTCAAAAAATTTTGTAGGTACTACTAGTACCTACAAAATTTTAAAATAAAATAAAATAAAATAACAAGTTAGCTTAAAAAAGTACCAAACCTATATAGAGTAATATGGCACTTGATAGTTGGGGGGTGGAACACATGAATACATATATAAAATACAAGTTCCATTTGTACTTGTAAATCTGAAGGCAAAGATAGTATTCGTCAGATATTTAGGAACGGGTTAATTTCACCGCCTACCCTGAGGTTTAGGTAAGTCTCAGTGCCCCCCTTGAGGTTTGAATCATCTCACTCACCACCCTTTGACAATAATTTGACTATTTTACCCCACTTTAATTTAATTAGTGCATTTATCTCTCATTAAATAAATTCATTGATAAATTAAATTACTACAAAATCTAATATAATATGAAAATATTTTTTTGTTATGCTCACTTAGCCTCTATATAAGTAAATAAATTAACAAATAAATAGCTATCTATCTTTCTCAAATATAAATGTTTTTAAATTTACTCCACAAAATAATTATTTTGAAAAAAATAACTATATAAACAACTTAATAAAATATATTCAAATAACAATTTTATGCTTTAGAAAATAAAATTTGATACTCCCTATGTCAAAAAATAAACATTAATTATTATTTTTAATATTTGATAACCATAAAGATAACATAATAAAGAATAAATTCCAATAACCATATAGTTTTTAAAGAAAAAAAATTATTGGAATAAAAAATTTAAAAATGATTGTCATTATTTTTTGAAATAGAGACTATAAAGTATTAAAATTTAGAGCATAGTATTATTATTATTTCATCATGATAAATATTAAAATTAATTTTTCTTCAAAATACTGTTTAAATTGCTAAAAAAAAAATATTATTTGAGTTTATACTTTATTGAGATGGTTATATGATTAATTTTAGAATTATAATAATTTCTTAGGAGTTAATTTACAAAAGATAATTGCGAGAAATAGTTGATTGGTAATTATTAATTTATTGATTTATATACGTAATGTACATTGAGCTTAAATATAATAATATTTTTAAATTTCTCAAAAAATAAAATGTTATTTGAATTTGTAATTTTTTTGTTTAATGAGAGACAAAGACTATCTTTATATGAAAGTAAGGTAAAATAGTCAATTTATTGCCAAAAGGGTGGTCAGTGAGACGAATTCAAACCTCAAGGGGGGCACTGAGACTTGCCCAAACCTCAAGGGTGGGCTATGAAATTAACCCATTTAGGAACTCCTGTACCAATCAAACGTTAATATAGCACCAATTCATCTGGTACATGACACAAACCATGCACTAAGGCGACAAAATTATCAAACGCCTCCTTGGATGGCTTATCCGAACCATTAAAGGCGTACAAGTTGATAGACAAGGTTGAAGTCCTTGCATCTGCAGAGAAACCAGCATCAGTCATACTTGGAAGAAGTCAAACTGCCTTCTATATCTCATTGAATTGGGCAAGTCCTTTCAGAATGGTACTATGAGTGCATTCATTGGGCAAGCAACCAGTTTTCTTCATTTTGAAAAGCAAATGTCTTTATCAAGTGCTACAATATCCGATTATGAAAGAGCTTCTCAGCAGCATCAAATTTCCCAGATTTACACATGCCATCAATTAGGCAGTTGCACGTAACGATATCAGGACGCACCCTGTTGCCTTCCATAGTTTTCAACAGTTCCAGGGCCTTATCAAGTTTTCCGATTTTACAAATGGAATCCAATAGAACATTGTAAGTGAAGATATCTGGAACTCGACCATTAGTTTTCATCTCATCAAGAAGCACGAGAGCATCTCCAAGCCTGCGAATTCGACATAATCCACCAATAAGGGAGTTATATGTGACAACATCCGGAACCAATCCTCTATCAGCCATTTCTCGAAATAGACTCAATGCTTTATCTACCCTATTCCTCTTAAAGTACCCATTGATTAAGATGGCAAAACTAATTGAATCAGGCGCAACACCCTGGCTAATCATCACATCAAGTAGTTCTCCAGCAGCATCAGGTTTTCCAATGAGAACATATCCATTCATGAGTGAATTGTAAGTGTAAACATTAGGTTCCTCGCCTCTTTCTATCATCGTATCCAGCACATTGTTTGCTTCTGCGACCAATCCTTTCTTACAAAATGAACCAATCAATATATTATAGGTATGTGCATCTGGGAAGATGTTTTTGGCAACCATTTCATGAAACAACCTCGTAACATCTTCCCAGTAACCGATACCGCACAACCCATGAATTAAACAGTTGTAGGTTACAATATTAGGTATATATCCCTGTGCAATCATTCTTGAAAAGATCTCCGATGCCTTCATAACTTGCCCTTCCTTGCAAAGACTATCAATAACCATGGTGTATTCCACAATGCCAGGTTTACAAGTCCCTGTTTCTTCCCTCTTATGGAGCAGGGCAAGAGCAGTGTCATTGTCACCCATTTTGCATAACACACTAACAATTGTTCCATATCTAACTATGTCCATTTCAAAACCATTCTTTACAATTTCATCAACGAACTTTGCAGCCCTGTTATAGTTACCAACAGTACAAATTCCTCCAATTAGAGTATTAAAAGTTGTACTGTCTGGTTGGTAACCTAGTTTAATGATCTTCCCCAATACAGCAAACCCAAAATCAACCATCTTCAAATGACGAAAACAATTTATGGCGATGTTAAACGTATAGATATCAGGGTTGACCAACGGATTCAGTCCCAGGAGGTCGAATTGTCGAATAAGAGAAATGGGAATGGAATAATATTTCAACTTCACAATTGCAGATAGGGTTTTATTGAATTCTAGGATGGGTGGAAGAGGTCGTCTCAGAGACATTTCGTCGAACAGTTGTAGGGCATTGCTCAAGTCAGTAGAGTTGTTAACTAGGTTACTGGCGGAATCAGAGAAAGCGGCAAAAGAAGGTATATTAGGATGAAAAGAAGGAAGAAGATTGCCATTGTTGAGGAAAAGAGAGCTGCCATTAGAGAAGAGCTTCATAGCTCCAACTCCATTTCCATGTATTCGCCCCATACCCGATTTCTCTCCCGCCTTGCTACCTGATTATTTTCTCGTTACTGGCACAATAGTCCTTCCACTCTCTATTTTCCCGGAAAAGTAAAAAAAAAAAAAGTCAAATTTTATGGGAAAATGACCCTAGGGTCCTTCAGTCTAAAACAATTACCACAAGAGAACATGCTCTTTCCAAAACTTATCAATTGGAGAAAATTGAGAATGGAGTAATAATAAAATGAGACAATTCCTCTAAAGTTATCACTCTCTGATTTTCATTAGAATAATCACATGCATGGTGATATTGGGACATAGTCGGGCTTAAAGTATAATTGGGGGTGTTGCGCCTATGCAAGGGTTTGAAGAGATGAAAGGTAACTTAGATCCACTAGTTTTGCAATAAATTTGGTCGAGGGTGTAAATGTGATAGTTTCCAATAACGTGTTCACCTAAGAGAAACATAGTAGTGGTGGGTGTTTATTTTTTATTTTTAAATGCATCACCAACAAGGTGTGAAGTATAATTAGTGATAAAAGAGAGACGAAAATGAAACAGACAATAAGCAGTGGCATAGCGATAATGCTGCTTCATACACATTAACAATAGCAGTAGCAATTCATGCCCTACAATAGCAATTTTAAGATTCACTAAGAAAATGAAAAGTAGGAAATATGAATAATGATTCTGGAAAACAAATCAAACAAGATGTGGACTTGCAATAATTGAATTGTCAATTTGGATACGTGTGAGGAGACCGAGGAAGGGATAGAGCGACTATGAAAGAGAAGTGGGGCAAAGTTTTTAGCTCTTGACAATACGCCCGAGAAGGCGACTAGACATAAAGCCCTTATGTTGTAGATGAAAACAACAAGGAGATATCGCGGGGAGAGAAGGGTAATGAGGATGGAGGAGTGGAGAAGTCTGGCAATGGTGGGTCGACAGCAGAGTAGGAGAGAGTGAGGGTCTTAGTGAAATGAGAGAAATATATGCGTTTTATTATTTTGTTCGATAATGGGTATTTTTGACATTTTAAAATATTGTAAAACTTATTAGGGACTTTTTAAGAATTGACTTAAAAAAGACTATCAGTGCTATTCCAACCCGCAGGATACCGAAACCTCTTCTCCTCCTTCGCCTCCCCCGTCGTCACGCTCTCAATCATTCATCTCTGACCTTCAATCAATCAATTTTATCAATTCTCTGAATCTAGGGTTTCTCTATATATAATCACGCTTCAATCATATCCCCCTCTTCAAAATCTAAGCAACAAACTTGTATAATGGGCTACGAAAACGATCCGTAAGTCACAATTTTATATCTATCTCCAAATCTAGGGTTTCTGAATTTTATCGATTTTTGATGATTTTTTGTTTTGCAGCTACCGTGACGAAGATGGTGAGCCGTTGATGGACTTCGATGAAGTAGAGGATGACGTTCAATCGGATCAAGACGGCGGTGAGAATCAAGTACTTGATGATAACCTAGAGGAATTCGCAGATGATGATAATTGGAGAGGTGGAGGAGAAGGGTCGCCGGCTCCAGTTTATAACGACTCCGACTCTAAATCCAAGCCTCGTAAACGCCTTGTTAAGAAGAGTGCTGCCGTCGTTGAGGATGAGGATAGTGTTCCTGATTTTGGTGTAGATGAGGATGAGGAGGACGCGGTGGCGGCGTTTGTGAGGGATGATTCGGATGGTGGTGGCCCGTCTTCGTCTTCTGGGGGTGGTGGTGGGAAGAGGAAGAAATTTTCCGGGAAGGATGGGAGTGATGGTTCTAGTAGGAAGCTACAGAAAAAGGCCAAGTCTTCGTCGGATAGGAGAGAGAAGCATGGAGGAGGGAGTGATGGGAAGGGAGGGTCAAAGTTTAAGTCTAAGAGAGGGCGAGGTGAGAATGATGCTGAGGTCAAGGAGATGTGGGAGACTATTGCCGGTGCCGATTCTGAGGTTTGCTTCCGCTTTTCCTATTTTAAAACTTTTTTCTTTGTATTTGTGTATGGAACTGTTGATTTCTCATGGTTTTGGACCTTTTGGTTGCTATCTTGTAGTTCATTGATCAATTTCAGTCCTGAGCTTAACATGTAACCTGGAGTTTTTGGGGATTCTATATGATGCATAGATGGTGACTGACAAAAACTATCATGATTTTGGATAAAATTTTGTTTTTTCTGGAAATTTAATGATTTTGTGGAGTTGGGTGTTACTTGCTTCACCTCAATTTAGCTATATATTTTCTTGACTGGAATAAATCTACAAAAGATTGTTTTTTGTTGTTTGAGTCCGCAAAGCCCAGAATCAATAAGATGAGCTTTTTCGGTGTAAAAAGTTAAGGATTTGCAGTAAGTAATAGCTCAATTTAATGATTGCTTATTGAAAGGCTGAAGCAGAAATCTTGGGGAAGGGTAACCAAGGACTGGGTCACATTGTGTTGAGATGATATAAATTCTTTGTTATATTCTTCTACATGCACTGTTTAAATATTTAGAAGCGATCTCTAAATGAATGTGCTCATGGTCTTTACTGCTAAGACTCTTAAAACATAAAAGCGTATCACTCTGCTGTAAAATATCAATCTGTTAATCTATTCTCAATGCTTCCACTTACTATGTTTGACACTTATGAAGAAGTATTTCATCCTGTTCCTTTATGCTATCATAGAAGATGTTGTAATGTCTTTGCTGTGATTATCTATTTATAATCTCTTTCACTGTCTAGGATGACCAAGAAGGCGCGAGGATGATGGAAGATGATAACTTCATTGATGACACTGGTGTTGATCCAGCTGACCGATATAATGAACCAGGTTCCCCTGGTGATGCTCCTCAGGTTAGGATATTGCTCATTTCAACCATGTTCAACACAGTTTTAAACTTTTCAGGGACAATGCTTTTCTTAATTCATGTTTCATCTACAAACCTTCTTCCATACATCCATTGTTTTGGCGATTGTGTTAAAAGGAACTCGAGAATGGTCTAGGAAATCTATTCTTTAAAGCGCTGTGTTACTGGTCCTCATGTGCACGTCTTCTACAATGTCTTGTTTGTAGGCAGAAGAAGGTGAAGATGATGATGAAATTAAGGACCTGTTCAAGATGGGTAAGAAGAAGAAGAAAAATGAGAAAAGTGCTGCGGAGATTGCATTGCTAGTCGAAAATGTCATGGCTGAACTTGAAGTTGTAGCTGAAGAAGATGCGGAGTTGAATAGACAATCTTTACCGGCTATAAATAAACTCAGGAAGTTACCTCTTCTCATTGAGGTTTTGTCCAAGTAAGTGTGTTGTCTGTCATCTCTTCAAGTTTCTTGTATTATTATTTTATTTTATTTTCATTATCATTATTAGTTTTATTTTATTGTTTTTGTAATTTTAAGTTTACGTTTTAATTCTGGCTTCAGGAAGCAGCTTCAGCTAGAATTCCTGGATCATGGCGTCCTTACTCTTTTAAAGAATTGGCTCGAACCACTTCCAGATGGGTGCTTACCAAATATAAACATCCGTGCTGCTATATTGAAGATCTTGACTGATGTATAGACAATTTTTCATCTCTCTTTATCTACTTTTGTAATACGGAGTACCTTTTGCTTCTCTAATTACTTGGTTTGTTGTTTTCAGTTTCCGATTGATCTAGAGCAGTATGATAGGAGGGAGCAACTGAAGAAGAGTGGACTGGGAAAGGTAAGAATAATGATGCGCAACTATCATACTATGACCTGGATAACATAGCTCTTATCCTTCCTCCTTTGATGTTGTAAAATGACGAGCACACTTCCGATTTTCTTTGCTTTGTGCAGGTCATTATGTTTTTGTCAAAGTCTGATGAAGAGACCACTTCAAATAGGAAGCTTGCTAAAGATTTGGTTGACAAATGGGTAGCAACTCTTTCTTCAATCTCTTTTATGTTCCCTTTCTCGTTTTGTTATGCAAACTTATATTTGAGTTGCTCCTGCTGCCTGCACCTTTGTTTTATGAAGTTTAATGATACCAAATGGCCTTAGAAGGATTATTAGTTCATTGTGGAACTTTTGTTAACCTAATGATTGGTATATTAATCTGTTGTGGAACTTTTGTTAACCTAATATCCATACAATCATTCGTGACGCAAGGTCAAAAGTTCGTGTTGTTTTTGTGTTTAATGATATGGGCTTAGTTTACTTTCATCGAACACCTTTTGTTCTCATAGTATTTACGGAGTTATTGTACCTAGAGACTGTTTTGGTTAGTTCAGCATTTGGGTGGGATGCTAGGGATTAATGTCTGAACTTCTGGTGCAGAGTCGACCTATATTTTAATAAGAGCACAAGATTTGAGGACATGAGAAACTTTGAGGATGAGCGGGCTCAATACCGGAGGCCATCTATGAAAAAGTATTCTCTACAATCAAACCCTTCTGTATATTTTACTCGGTATCCTCTGGTTATATTCCTCCGGTCCCACGCAGTTTCTTGCCTCATTTCTCAAACTACTTGCTTATTATGAACAGGCCAATGAAAGAAGGATCAGGGATGCAATCGAGAGGTGATGATCTGGATCTAGCTGAATATTCCCAGTAAGCTTCTCCTGACCAGGCAGCCAATTAAATGCTAAATTGCATCTTTTAGTGTATGCAATTCAGATTAATATTTCCATCAAAAATTGCAGGGAAGCAAAGTCTAGCCAGTCATCATCTAGGCAACATGCTTCAAGGCCTGAAGCAATGCCATTGGATTTTCTGGTACGTCCACAATCCAAGATTGATCCGGACGAAATCAGAGCCCGAGCTAAGCAAAATGTGCAAGATCAGCGCCGCCTGAAGGTCTGTGTTCTCTCTTCAGCTTGAAATTTAATCTAGTTGAGACAATTTCTGTTTCAACTCCAATAACAAATAAAAGTGGAGAAGGAGAAACCTACCCTTGCAAGGGATTAGGAGAAATACTCACAATCTCTAAACTATAGTCAGATTATAAATAAAAGCTACAGCCTCTGTTTATAGTCTACTGTTGCTTCTCTTGATCCTATTAGGAATATCGTGGATAAAGAAGTTGTACTCCATCTTTTCCAGAATAGCTATCCATTTTCACAAAGTTTGTCTGAAAGAATTGTCCATTATCTTGTGAAGTTACTAAATTCACGTTAGTCAATTATCATGTTCTAAGTGTTAATTGGGGTATATATTATTAGGTGAAGATTAAGGGTATTTATGTACATGTGTTGTTTTGAAGTGCTTAAAAGTCAATTTTCTTAAATCATTGCTAAACAAAAAGTGGACACTTCTTAAGATGGAGGGGGTAATAAACTAAAAAGCCAATATAACCTTTATAATGATCAGATAGCATTAAAAATACTTACCTTTTAACTTCTCTTTATTTTTCAAAACTTAGTTACAAAAAAACTCATGAGTTAAACGCCCGGAGAAGCAAAGGGCACTTTTGAGTGTGTGTGTGTGTGTGTGTGTTTTTTTTTTTTTATCTGTTGTTGTCTGTTTGACAAGTGTTTACGAAGATATCTTAGTTTCTGCTACTTTTGGGGGACAATCTTAGGACAACCTTAGCTATTTACACTTGGCTTGGTTTCTTTAGTTAATCTCATTGTCGGCATAACTACGTCTCTCTTGCAAGGTAAGTAACTGACTAGAGTTGGTGTAGTGTGTTATCCGCACTCCCACAATCCCAAAATGATTGTCCAAAAAAATTTCTATTGCCAGGCCTAATCTTGACCAAGAGTAAATTTGAAATTATAATGGACCTTCATTTTGGGACGGAGGTATTTTCATTATTTTTTTCTTGTGCACAAGCTGATATACTACATATGTCCCAAAAAGAATGTCCGAAATTGCGGAGGGAGTAATTATATTATCATTTCTTTCTCCATCTGCACTTTGTGGGTTATCTCAATTTCTCAACTTAGAGCACCGTGTTATGTTTTACTGACAGATGAATAAAAAGTTGCAACAGCTAAAAGCACCCAAGAAGAAGCAGCTCCAAGCTACAAAACTGAGTGTGGAAGGCCGAGGCATGGTCAAGTACTTGTAATATATCTGTATCCGATGACTAATAAGTTGGCTGGCCGACACAAAGGGCCTATGGAAGCGGGAGAAACGCAGACCATTCCCGTAGATGTCAACCCCGTTTGTTGGTTGGGGGGGGGGGGGGGGTTATTTGGACTAAAATATATGCAAAGGTTCTCTCATTATGATGCTAATTTTAGCCATTTTCTTAGTCAGCATGTCTCTTGGTATTTTAATTTAAATGTTGTAGGATTTAAAGTGAGGATTCAAATTTTTGTGAACTACCTGTCGAAGCAAAAGCTTCAATATGTAAAGAAATTGCGCACGGTCTACTAAATTTGAAGCAAAAGCTTCAAATTTTTGTAGGATTTAAAGTGAGGATTTCAGAGCCTCATAGTAATAGTAGTTTTGACCTCCCATGAAACGAAGGGTGGAAATTTGATCATTTACTGATCGAGGTCTACTACACTTGTCTCCATGCCTGTTATATTCGTGCGGAGTCCCACTAGTACTACAGACTTGATGTAGGAAGACCGGTCCTAAAAGACTTAGCGCACGGACAGTGGGTGGGCAACTTCAGTCAAGATGCTCTTTTGCGACTCAAACTTCCGGTACACTTTTCGGCTCGCAACCGTGGGGGACAAAGAGCTTTTCTAAGATACTTCCCCATGCCTTGAGCTTTAGTTTGGTCTACCCTCTTTCCTTAGTGGTGAAGCCAAAAAATTTAGAGATGGGTTGAGATTGCTCAAGGGATAAATATTATAATTAAAGTATCTAGATTTTGCTTAGCGGAGGGTCAAAATAATAATTTATTGCAATTTTCACACAAAATTAAAGGGGTCAAAATGTGTAATTCTATAATTTTTTATACTAAAAAGTAATTTTCTTATACTCTAAAGGTGTAAAAATGGACACGTTTTAAAATTGAAGGGGGTCGAGTGACTCCCATGCCTTGTGTCGCCAGTGCTCGTTACCATTGTGTACCCCATGGCTTGTGCCTGGCTTCGCCGGTGCTCGGTGCCATTGTGAGATTTAGTAACATATTTTAAGAAACTGCAATCATATTGATCAGTACAATAAAATTTGAGTATTTTAGAAAGTACAATTAAGTTGACCAATACAATTTGAATTTTTTTTGTTGAAATAACTAGAGTATCTTTCAACCGCGGAATACTTTTCGGTCCCATCATCAGATGGTGAACAAACGGGTAGTCCGGCGTGCGAGGAGAGACTATCGTGGACAAACGGGCCAAAGCCGGGCCATGTAAACTTGGTTCGCAGATCGGGCCCATCCTGTCCATGTTAATCAAACTTAAATGTATAATTCATTATTCACAAATTAAAATATGGCCAAAATACGTTTATCCCCCCAAAGTATACACCGAATCCCACTTTACCCCCGCGCGAAATTCGTCCCACTTTGGCACCTCATGTTAAAATTATCCCACTTTGCACCCCAACTCCTAACACGAAATTTATGTGCGTGTCAGGTCTTTTAACTCTGAAATTCAAGGGCTCAAGTTATTACAAAGGCTAACCTAGCCAAACCCTCATCCAAACCGACCTCCAAACCCCCTTCTACTTCAACTTCATTCCCACCTATCAGATTGTCTCCCATTCTTCCTACCACTTCAAAACCTTCAATTCCCAAACCTCAAATCAAACCTCTCTCACCCATCAAACCCAATGTTGAAAAATCACTTAAGTTTGCAATGGATGCTCATGCCCTCAAAACCGCCAAAGCCAAATCACTTCTTACCAAACCGCCTTCTCCTTCTAAACCATCTCCAAAGAAAATCCTCTCTGACTTTCTTTTCTCTGAACCCTCTTTTCCACCTAAACCTTCACCTTCCAAACCGCCTTCTATTCAGTTTATAGATGAACAGTTGGCTGAAATTTTCAAAGCCTTTCCCAACCTTAAGCCATCTACTCAAACCGAGCCTGAGCAGACCGAGGTGTCTGAGGCTGCAGAAATGCCTAGACCGCAGTGTCTGAGGCTGATGGAGAACCTGAGCAAGAAGTAGAGATTCTTGAGGTTCAACCTCTAAGGAAGAGGAGAAGATTGATCAAGAAAAGTGATTTTGAAGTGCACTGGCAGACAAGGAGTGTAGGAGAAACCGATTTTAGCAATGCCTTCGGTAAGAAAGATCATTCACCTGTTGAAGGTAATTTTTCAAGGCAGTTGCGTGAACAGGCCGCTGTGATATTATCTGAGATAGAACCGATGATGGTTGAAACTGCTCCTCCTTCTCTAAAGAGGAAACTGGACTTCGATTCATCGTCTGAAGGAACTCCTTCTCCAGTTCTTCCTCATGCCTCTACTTCGGTTCAACCTACGGTTCAACCCCTGTTTCAACCGTCAGTTCAACTATCCCCTCAAACATCGGTTTCTCTCGTAAACCCGAAGACAATGAAAAGAAAGAGTGCAGCAGAACTGGCCTCCTATCTGAAACGGTTCAAGACTTCAAATTCTAGGGAAAGAAGGCTGGGGCAATTGCTCGTGCCGCCGCCAAAACCGAAGATAGATTTCTAAAGGCCGGCCGGCCTAATCCTTATGCCATTTATCCTAAAGATGATATGGAAGCAGTTGCTGATCAGATCATTCAAGCCGCTGCAAACCAGATTATTGCAGAACTTGCATATCAGGTTATGAATGACCCCACTCTTGCCTCCTAAATTTTTCTATATTTCAACTGTTTATGCATTCCAAATTTGTATAGGCTGTTCCTTGTTCCCAATCCTTCCATTTTTCTAACCATATATCAGTTTCAAACATTTTGTCCCCTTCCTTCTCTACCCAGTCAAACTGCACTTGTTCCCTATTCACATTCTTTGCAGTTTGACCCCATAGAATTTGAAACCGCCCTTAGGGTTTCTATGGGTGAGACATTAGAAGATGCCCATACACTTCTCAAAGGCAAAGCCAAAATGCCTTCTTCGCCTTCTCAAACCGAAGATGCCATCTCCATCTCTGATGATGATGATGATGATGAACCTATGCCAGACTACACTCCATCTGATGAACCCCTTCCCTCAACTCCTTCTTATCCCATCTTACCTCTTCGTGCTTCAACCGCCGATTTGATAGATGAGGTTAGAAACATCCAGTTTCATCAGCAGGCCTTAACAGTTCGGTTTGACTCTCACCTCCTCACTATTCAATCAGACCTTGATGCCATTAAGGGGGAGAGAGTAAGTGAGAAATTTGATGACAGATCAAGACAACAACAGTTAGATGAAATGATGAATATTATTTTGGAAAATCAGATGGTTCTTCAAGATCTTATCAGAACCAGCAATGATCTCTACTCTTTAAAGTTTCAAGCCGTTGATGAAATGATGAAGTCAGTTGTTGAAAATCTTGATGTTTTAACACAACATTCTTTTGACAGCTCTGAGCACATTCTGCTTAGAACCGGCAATTTAGTCAAGCAAACTGCTGCTATTGAGAAAAGGATCAATGAACAACTGAGGTTCGGCTTCGTGCAGTAGATTTTGTCTTTGAAACCGCTCATGCCTCTGGTTCTAGGAACGTTGCTGAAACCGATCAAGCCACTGTTGATGCTCAAGCCGCTCAAGATCAAGTTCATGTAGATGCTCAAACTGATCAGGACCATACCGTAGATGATGTTGCCGCTGTAAGGGGTTCTGTAGCTGATGAAGTAGACCAGATTCTTTTCTTAGTCTTTTTTGCTTTCTTATAATTCAAATTCTCTGTAAGTTTCAAACATTTATGATTGAATTATAATGAGAATGATTTCATAGCATTGTGTTTCAAAACTTTGTTTATTCAAACTGCTTGTTTGTGGAACAATGCTTGCATTTTTCAAAACTCACGCACTATATTCTTCATGAAAAATATTTCAAGTGCATTTTGTTTTAAACATTCAGTTTAAACATGCATATCTGATCTTTAAAATCATATCATTTTATATGCATCTGAATGTATTTCTTTTCTATCTATTCTTCATTTCCTTTATGTTTGATAGATTAGAAATCTATGATCTGGCATAGTGTGTGCATTGACTTGGGACATGCAGTTTCATGAAATTTATTTCGGACATGTTTTTGTTGGGTTTCGTAGTAACATGCGCAGCGGAATTAAGCATTTAAAATTTATGAAACCCAAAGCCCATAGATCCATTCATATGATTAAGTCAAATACAACATAATGAATACTAGAATACTAACCCTTGATGCCTTTGATTTTGCAACCTTGAATTCGATGGAGGCTTGAAATCTTGATCACGAACAAAGCAAGAATCACGAACTATGAAGATGATAAGTTTCACCCTCTAGCGGTATCCACACCACGAACGAATATCAAGAACACTTGATCTTGGTTGCTAGACCAAATTATGAAACACGCTTTCACAATTGTAAGAACTATATGGAATTATGAATATTCTTGTTCTTCACTTTTGGGATCTTAGAACAAGAAAATAACCTCCCAAAACCCTTTGGAGGCACTCATAATCATGTGCTTAATGACTGCTGAAAGGATCCTTAAATAGGTCCTAATCCTTAACCCTTAAGGACTTAGGAAACCTAAATCCCACAAAATTAAGCTGCAGAGTTTCTGGTCCGACTGCACTGGCACGGTCGTGCCCTTTAAGGCGCACGGTCGTGCCCTTTAAGGCGCACGGTCGTGCCAATCGGTGCGCATGTTGCCACCAGCCGCCCCAATATTGGCACGGTCGTGCTTTGCTTTTGGCACGGTCGTGCCAGTCACCCCGCATGACTTTGCCTTTGTATGATTTATGGCACGGTCGTGCCCTTTAAGGCGCACGGCCGTGCCAGTTCAACTTTTAGGCATTTTTCATAATTTCAATTCAGTCCTTCATGATTCGTTCTATTCGTGTGTGACCCTCTAGGATTACATTAAGTTGGCAATGAGCCCAAACATGAACCCATAAGATATGATTAGGTTCTAGCAAACCGTCATACCTACCCAAATAGTGTAACTAGATACAAGTTCGCATTCCTTTTAGAACATGTCATAATCCCTTTGTCCACGATGTCATTGAACACAAGTCATGGTCAACAAGTCAACTTGTATTGTTCAATACTTTCTCGATTCCGAATATGTTGATAATCCAAATGACATTGATCCAATCAATCCATTTAAGTTTGGCCAAACATTTCATCAACATCATTCCTTCGAGGGGCCCAAGCTTGACATCTCTCCGAAGAGGGACAAATCCATTTGGCTTATTATTCTTCCCTACGTGAATCCAATCATGCCAATCATACCCTTTATAACTACCGTGTTAAGGCAGCGTTTGAATATGTCAAACATAATCTTCATCAAGTGGAAGACTATAATAACTTCATGTCTAAGGATTCAAATGACATAACTAATATGAGATTTATATATGACATCGACCATGACATAAATCTCATACCGCGGGTCATGTCCAGTACCTTGTTCCAAACAAGTACCCATAAATCTAACATGATCATCCCATGATCATTTAGCCTTTATACTAGTGCTTAACAAGCTCTAGGGATGGAGATTATTATAAGCAAACATGAGCAACAATAATAATCTTATTATCTCTTTATCATCATGAATAAAATGATAACTTATACAACGTTTAACAAACGTGCCTAGGGCACCAACACCAACAGTTTTTACCAAGTACAATGTTTTGCTATTATCATAGTGTATTAATGGCATCAATCAAATAGGGGGAGATTGTTAGGATTCATTGTTAGTACACCCACTTAATTTGATTGATCCATGCCACGTGTCTTTTTATAGACTTTAGGACCTCATGTAATGAAGTTATACTTCAATTTTTAGACAAGTCCATTTCTAGATTTTTGTTTGTCTAGGATGAGTATTTAGTTTGGTTAGCCTAGCGGTTTATGTCTTCAAACCGCATTAGTGCTATCTTAGAACCGCCAGCATGGAGTCGCTTATTTTTCATCAAACCGATTCTGTGGCTTTGATGAAACTTCTCTTCAAGTCTCTCTTGGAACCGCTGATGATAACTTGATAGAACCGCTATCTCATAACCGCGTACTTCAGTTTCTTATGAAACCGCACATCAAGTTCATCCTTGGAACCGCTCCTATGCCTGGTGGAACCGCCGATCAGTTATTGAAGAATTCAAGAGAAGTCATTTATTCCTTAGACAAATATTTCCTTTTCAACCATAAAGGAATGTGTTATGTCTTGTCAAAATAAATCTAAGTTAACTTGGAGTTTCTGCAAGGAATGTCGGTTTGTCTAGCAGTTCAAATTCTTTATCGTTAGTCCTTTCTCTACAACAAAGGACAATTGTCAGGTAGTGGTGCTACAACTACCTAGGACTACAAGACAAAGCCAAGGACGAAAATGACAGCTCAACCAATGGGATTTCGACAGCACTGTACCCTTCAGATTTGATTCAAATCTTTGTCCAACGGTCACAAGGGTGCACTGCCTATAAATAGCCTTCATTTCTCAACAATGAAGGTTGCTGAGCTTCAAGAGAAATATCCCAAGTATTCAAGTTTGCTTTGAAGATTGTAACCCAGAAATTCATTCCTTCAAACATCTCCTTAGCAAACCCAGAATTCTTTCTTCAAGCTTCAAGCCTAACAACCATTCCATACTCAGCCTTTACACCGAAAGTTCTTCATTTGCTCAAACCATCATTTAGATACTTAGAGCATTTGATTTCTTTCCACACACACACCCGATTTATATAATCACATAGATTATATACTTCGAATACACCGGTTGTTATAATAGCTTTATAGGTTAGATTGATTGTTTAGAGTTTAGATTCATCTTGTAAAACCTCCTCTAAATTAATACAAGTCTAGTAGCTATTAGAAAATCCTAGACTAACCATCTAAGTAGAGGATGTAGTTCATTCAAGAACGAACCTCTTCAAATTGTGTGTTTGATCTTTTATTTCTGTCTTGTTATTTACTTTTCTGTTTATGGTCTTTAACGTGCTACTCTTACGAAATGACTTGAAAAGTGAATTATGTTTTTCTTTGATCTTTAAGTTGAACTTATCGGTTGCATCATAGTGTTTTCAACCCGAGTCAAACCGCCCAACTCTTTAACTATCCTTTTGGCCAAACCGCTAAAACTCCACTGTGCATTTTATCAGTTCGGTTTAAGTGCTTTAAACCGCAGTTGACCAAACTGATAAGTACTCGGTTGATTTTCAAGGGTATTTTCAAAAAAAATTGGACCGCTATTCACCACCCCCCTCTAGCGGTTCTATACCGTTGTTGCCCTCTGGGACCAACAAATACATATTCAGCAACTATTATCTTTATTTTTTTTTTAAAACAAGCAGTGGAATGAAATGCTGTCTAAATCAAAATTTGAATTTTTAGTTAAACAGCAATCTAAACCTCTGTTTGCACCACGGTATATTGCATGAAATTGACCAGGGTTTTAAATTAATTATACCATTGACGTTATTTTAGTCCACTTTAAAGATTTTCATAATTTGATTTAGCTTTAAATTTTCCCAAACAATGATTA
This sequence comes from Campanula takesimana, assembly GCA_026119855.1. Lineage (NCBI taxonomy): Eukaryota > Viridiplantae > Streptophyta > Magnoliopsida > Asterales > Campanulaceae > Campanula > Campanula takesimana. The sequence continues at coordinate 82,218 of JAOWBW010000688.1, forward strand.
GTAGTAAATTAATGATGGGGGAAATCACTTACACCCCTACTTTTAAATGGGGAAAAAATACCAAAAACCCCCTTAATAAATCTTTCATATCTAAAAAACCCACAATTTTTTTTCTTCAATCTAAAAAGTCCTAAATTTTTATTATCAATACCAAAAAGTCCAAACGTTAACTATTTAACTAACGACGTTAAGTTTGAACATTCATATTATTACAAATTTAACTTTCTTTTAATTCAATGACATGTTAGGAATATCTGTCGATTATGTTATGGCCGAAGTCCGACTCATGGCGACCTGGTCGAATTGGGGGAAGCTGTATTAAAAAAATTACAACGCCAAATAATTACAATAATAATATTACTACTAAATAATAATACACTATTAATAATAGTAATAATACTATTAATAATAATAATAGTAATAATAATAATATTTATGGCGACAACAAAAATTAATCATAATTATCATTATTATTTAATTACCTAATAATTATTAAAAAAAATATGAATTTTTGATATATTAGAGAAGTCATTGAAAGATGCTTCTTTAAGTTTTTTATTTTTTTATTATGTAAGATAAATAATTAAAATGATGATGCTATTTTTTTTAAATATTATCACACTCATCATTTTTTTAATTCTTATTACTTTTATTACTACCTGTATTATTAAAAAATATTAATCAACTAAAATAATAACAATAATTAAATATATTTTTTATCTTATAACTATTATTATTGTTATTATATCTAATAATATCACAATTAAATAATTTTAAATTACAAAAGGCTTTTTTATTTTTAATACGTCGTTAATTGAGAAGAAAGTTAATTTTTTTAAAATATGAATACTCAAACCTAACAACGTTAGTCAATTCGTTAATGTGTGGGCTTTTTGGTATCGATAATTTTACTTTTGGACTTTTTAGATTGAATAAATGTTTTGTGGGTTTTTTGGATATGAAATTTTGTTAGAGGGTTTTTTTTTTGGTATTTTGTCCCTTTTAAATATGTTCAAAATTTGACTTTTTTAAGTTAAAAATCATTTCTTCTTCTTAAAAATAAAAATAAAAAAACTTCACTCTTAAAAAAAGTTGCATTCCTTAAAAACTACTCACTCCAATCCTAAATGCCCTTTGCTTTTGGACCTTTTTTTTGTTTAAAATAATTATCGCATTTAAGTAAAAAGCATTTACAATACTCTTTTTATATTGGAAATTGTTGCAATTTGTTATTTTATTGTGAAAGGAATGAAGGTGAGATATACAAATTAATAAATGTATATTTGGTATAAACTAAAATAATAACTATTTTTTAGTTTTTTTTTTTTTTAAGTATTAGTTTGATAACTATTTCAAATCAGAGGGAGTACAACAAAATAATAAATGCATCTAATTTTGGGGTTTCAAATCTATATATATATATATATATATATATATATATATATATATATATATATATTAAAGTTGGTGAGGAGGGCCATGGTGTTGCCACATAGACAAGACTTAGAAAAATGTTGCATTTGGTGTTGCCACATCATTACCACTCTTATAAATAAGAGACTTTTCAAATTCTTTTTCTTAGCTAATAATATTAGCTAATAGTATTAGTTACTATATAGGGTAACTATTATAGTTAAATACTATAGGTAACTAATACTTATAATAGTAATAGTTATTATAATAGGTAACTAATATAGTTAACTACTATAGTAACTAATACTTAAAATAGTAATAGTTACTATAATAGGTAACTAATATAGTTAACTACTATAGTAACTAATACTTATAATAGTAATAGTTACTATAATAAGTAACTATAATAATAGTTAACTATATACTTATAATAGTAACAGTTACTATAACAAGTAACTATTATAGTTAACTACCATAGTAACTAATACTTATAATAGTAATAGGTACTATAATAGTTAACTAATATAGTTATCTACTATAGTAACTAATACTTATAATAGTAATAGTTAACTATTATAGTTAACTATTACTACCTACGTCCCAGAGTAAGAGTCCTACTTTCTATTTTGATACGTCACAGAGTAAAAGTCTTTTTCCTAAAATGACAAAGAATCTTTACTATTCATCTCAGTCATTCTCTCTCATACTTTACTTTTATACTCACAAAATCAATCAACTTATTATTCACTCCCACTCATTCTCTCTTCTAATTTACTTTTACACTCACAACATTTACTTTACTTCCATCGTTTCTTAATTTTCGTGCAAATGGGAGATAGGACTCTTACTCCGGGACGGAGGGAGTAATATTTAACTATTATAACTAACTAATACTATTAATAGTATTAGTTAATTATAATAGTTAAATATAATTGTTAACTATAATAGTTACTATATAAGTTAATTATTATTATTAATAGTATTAGTTAATCATAATTGTTACAATATATATTAACTATTACTATTAATTATATTATTTAATCATAATAGTTACTATATAGTATGTTAACTATTACTATTAATACCATTAGGTTTTTTGAAATATTCATACAACAGACTTAAATGTATTTCTAAATTAATTAAAAAATATATTTATTACAACTATGTACAACCAAAGCTATGAAAATGTTTTGATTAATTTAAAATATACATATATTTTCAAATAAAATTATTATGTTAATTTATCAATTAAAAACATCAAAAAAGAAAATACAAAAAACATTAACGGAATAGATTCCCGTGCAGAGCATGGGTTACCTACTAGTAAAAATAAATACTTGTCATGAATCCCTCCATTCCCACCATATTCTCTTTTCTCTTTCTTTCTCCTTTCTTCCATTTTTATTTAACATTTGAAAGTCTCAATCCTAAACAATTCACCATCATCCTCAGCCACCATCATTAACACCATTATTCGTCGTCCTTTATCTATATTCGATAAGTCTTGGGTTTATGTTTTCTCTCCTTCATCGAGAGCTGTTGTGTTTTGTCGTTTGTCGAAAGTTTTTGTATTCTCTCCATTGTGTTGAGAGTTTTTTTTTTTTTTTTTTTTTTTTTTTTTTTTTTACAGTGCTTGATATACTTGGTTGGGCATTTATTGTCAACCAAAATGCTTTTATTTTTTGTGTTTTCAACACTATATTTATTCCGTTAGAGATTTTCTGAATGCCGACTGTGGGTAGTGTCCAAGTATTGCTTGGAAAAGCGTTTGCGCGTTACAAGTCATTGTTTGCAAGGCCGTTGCAACTGATATACTCCCTCCGTCCCGGAGTAAGAGTCGTACCCCTCATTTGCACGCTTATTAATAAATATTGGAAGTGATGTAAATGTTGTGAGTGTAAAAGTAAAGTAGGAGAGAGAATGAGTGGGAGAGAATAGTGAATTGATTGGTGCTGTGAGTATAAAGTAAAATAGGAGAGAGAGAATGAGTGGGGTGAATAATAAATATTCTATGCCATTTTAGGAATATGACTCTTACTCTGGGACGTACCAAAATGGAAAGTAGGACTCTTATTCTGGGACGGAGGGAGTATTATGGTTTAGGCATAATTATTCATTTTCAGAACTTCTATTATGCGAAAAGAGCGACTTTGATGCAAAAGGCAATCATTGTGACAAGTTGTTTTCCAAAAATTGCTAATGCTTTTAATATTTCGAATATATTTATATTTGAGGAGGCTCTGTCCTTTATGGAGTTCCATCTTTTGATTTGATATGATAAATGAAATAAACCATCTTTTTAAAAAATAATACTTAGACAAATTATTCCCTACATCCGCCGCACATGGTTCGGCAAGGGTGTTTGGTTCTGCTGCTCCTCGCGGCTGGTTGGTATGCTACATCCGACTGTCCAGATCCAACCCTCCCTCTCCCAGATTTTGACACGTGTCCATTTTAAAAAAAAACTAATAAATTTTAAAATGCTATATCTTGAGATGTATAACTCAGAAAAATATTTAAAAATACCGTTGTGTTCGTCTTGACGAGACGAATAAAACTACATAGGTCATGATATGGTTTGATTTTTTTTTCAAAAAATATAATTTTTTACACATAAAAAGTTTGAGTTGCTCCTTCAGCTAAGATGTAACACTCTGTTCTGATAAAAGTAACAAATTCATCTTCAAAATGTAACACGAAAACTGTTAAATGTAACAACAGTTTTTTACAACAAAAAAAATGGGTTTGCATTCCAATTGTTACTTTCTCAATAAATATTGTTACATTTCATATAAAATGTTACATTTAAGAATATAAACTGTTACAATTGAGGAAAAAAAATGTTACATTCATTTTTTATAAAATGTAATATTAGTTTTAGTTGTCAATCATATGTTAATTTTGGGTGAAAAAAAGTGTAACATTTGAAAAAAAATGAGTGTTACATTCTTTTATAGAAAGTGTTACACTAATTTAGTTGTCAATCTTTAATTTATTGAAGCAACATTGTGGTACATTTTTGGAAAAAAAAGTTTACATTTGAAGAAAAAAATGTTACATTTCGTTATAAGAAGTGTTACTTTTGTTGGGAGGGAAAAAAAATTGGGATTGCAAAAAAAAGAAAAAAAAAAGCAAAAAAAAAAAAAAAAATGGCGGCTCGGCTCCTGGCGCCGTCGCACGCCGTGCGGCGGCCGCACAGGAGAGTCGCTCTAATACTAAGACCATGTACAATGGTTTCCCACAAAAAAACCATTCAACACCCACTTTATCACTCTACATCAGCTTCTCTCTCTTCCAACTCATCCATTCAACACTCATTCAACAAAACACCCTACAATGGTTTGTTTAATCCCCCATTCAACACTTTTCCCGCTCATCATCCTATACCCCACCATTTAAAATTTATTTTTTATTTTTTATTTTTATGATTAGTGTTGAAATAGTTATTATTGGGATCCATTTCAAGAAAAAAATGGGTTTTTTTGTGTCGAAATACAATGAAACTTACGTCAATTTAAAGAGATTTTTTTTTAGGAATTTTGGTGTAAAAAAATAAAAAATACATTTTATGTAAAATAATTGAGCTCAAACAATTGGGATTAAGAGAAAAATATGGCCAACCAATTAAGAGCCAACACGTGGCGAAACAAGGAAAAAAAAAAAAAAAAAAAAAAAAGGAACGCAAGCCTGGCTTCACGGCCCATCACAGGCGCGTGTATCCCAGACTCGATTTCGGGCCAGTCCCAGCTTGTCACGTGTCCCAAGACCCGACAATTCTCTGCATTCACACCCGTTTAATTCATTCAACACCTTCATTCACACCCCCTCCATTCACACACCATTGCAAGCATTAAACCTTACATTTTGTGTGAATGGATCATTAAACACCCTAAACATTTGCCATTGTAGATGGTCTAATAAATAAAAAAATAAAATAATTTTAATTAAGTTCACTTTCAAACCCGACCCAATGCTAGAAAAATTTCAATCTAGAACAATAACCACTCATGAAGCTCCATGCAACACCAAAATCAAAACCGTTGAAACTTCAATCAACAACCGTTCATCAAGCAAGAGAGAGATCGGGACTGAGTACTACACGCTCGTCTGCAACTCCGCTTCTCCTTTCAGTGACGACGATCTCCCTCGCGACAACAACAAAAAAAAAAAATTAAAAAAAAATAGAACCCTAACCTTTTTTCTGTCTGAAAATCCTTGAAATTCTACGTTTCTGATGGATTCGTAAAAATTAGACTAATTATTAACCCTACCTGGTCGATCTGTACTCGACTCAGTACGCGCTTGCAATTTTGTTTTCTTCTTTTTGTTGATTTTTAAATCCCAGTGTTGTTCATAGCTGAAGGAGTGTGTCCAGAGGTGACTCAGTTGTTGGATTCTGATTCTGCTATCGTGTTCTTTCTTGTTGGTTTCGCGGTAATTTGATGCTCCATGGTTTGTGTTATGTATGTATAATTTGTATGTTGAAGCTGCTTTCATTTTTTAGGGTTCTTTGTTAGTAGCATGTTTCTTTCCCCTCATTTGTTTTTTGTTTTCTCTCTGTTTCTCACTACATATATTGTTGTATGGAATATTTTAATTTTATGAATTTGAGGTAAATAAGTCATGTTTGCTGTTTGGTTGAGTTTTTGATCTTTGAATTGACTTTAGAGAGTTGCTTCGAAATTTGTGTGTTTGTAGGGTTGAATTAGTGGAGGAATTTATCTTGTATATTGAGGAAGTATTTCAAAATTTATGTGCTTGTATATAGTTCTGGATTAGCTGGACGGTTTCGGGTGATTAGGCATCTCATGCTTAATGTATGCTCGCGTGTCTATGCTGTGCCGTGAGCCCCGTTTGTTGTACTATAATGAGTCGCATCATTTAGACCTCAAGCTTATTGATTTTTTTTTTTTTTTTTTGTGTGGGTGAAATCCAGTGAGAATATGGGATTATGATGGAGTTGATATATTCTTGCTTGCTGTAACGCTGTGGGTTTGTTGCAGGATGGTTGGATGAATTTAAGTGAAGGTGGTCTGTTGAGTCATGGGCAGTAGTGAGATGGATAAACCCGCTAAGGAGGCGAAAGATGGAAAGGAGCCTAAGACTCCTACTTCACAGGTATAACTGTTTGTGTGGTGCATGTGTGTCTGTTTCCTTTTCTGTTCATGGTCCGTTTTAGAAGCCTTCACCCTTGTTGGGTTGCTTATTTCTATGTACGTTATTAAGGTTCAGGAGCAGGCTCCAGCTACAAGCACTGGAACAATTAATCCAGATTGGACTGGTTTTCAGGTTCCTTGTCTCAGAGAACTACTATGGCCTGTACTCACAGCTGTTTAGGAGTTGTTAAATGCTTTAATTTTCATGAGAATAATTTCATTGTACAGGCATACTCTCCAATGCCTCCTGGGTACATGGCATCAAGTCCTCAAGCTCACCCCTACATGTGGGGGGTTCAGGTATTGAAATTTCTGACATGTACTTTTAAATAGTGGGTTAAGTATCACTTAATTGTTGCTATTAGTTCCAGATTTCATGATAGAACTTTGACTAAGATTGAGATAACCTCCATAGTTCGAAATATTCTGTTAATGATGATTGACGAGCCTATTTATAAAAAGGACATAATTTTTTATGAGCCTGACCGTATTTTTTTGGTTTGCGAGCATCCTGTTATCTTGAAATTCATCTTTATTGCTTCTGCTTTTACGGTCATTCTTATGGATTTTCAGTTAGTTAGGTGGTTTGCGTCAAATAACTGGTTTCACCTCCCCATGGCTTTTATGAGCTTTTTCTGAACACAGAACTTAAGTTCATCAAGTTTTAGATCCGACTTAGATTTAGTAGTGGACACGGTATATTTTTTTTAATCGTAAGAACTCTTTGAACTATATCTTGAATTTGGATTTTTTTTATCAGAGTCTGAATGAGGCGTTTAATGATCAGCCTGAATTTCTATATTTTTGATAATATGGAGCTCGAAATGTTGAGGTATAGGCAGTATAGGCCCCACAATTGCTGGCAAAGTTGCAGTAAGCTAAAAACTGATTTACTTTTTGGTCTTAGAATTTGGTGCGTCAGATTATTAGTTTTCGTAAAGTATCAATTAAGATGTGAAGCTTAATAGAATGTCAAGGTTGGAAATAGTTTTACATGAAATGCTGGGATCTCTTTATATAAACAATATTGGTGGTCGTATTGTTAAATTTTTAAAGATACAAAGGCAGTTTCTGCAAGATTCTTATTGATATCGAATATTTAAATTTGTGCTAGCAGTCCACGTGTTCCTGCATGCCTTTGATTTAGGGCTGTCCATAGTGAATAGAGCAACGCCTGAGCAAGTAATTGAGAATACGGGCATAGCTCCAGCCTAGCTTTGATGATTCTGTCACCTTAAGCCGTTTTTTTTTTTTTTTAATTATATATATATATATATATATATATATATATAGAGAGAGAGAGAGAGAGAGTATTAGATTGGTACTAAAGTTTTTTTGAAGAAGTAGAACAGGTGCATAAATTGTGAGTATGTTCCGTGATTTTTTAAACTGATGGACGGGTTCATAATACCACACTCATGGGGCAGAATGCTGGTCATTAAGAAATATGTTTAGAGAATAAGTGTGGTGGACATGAGAAGTTTAAGATGAATTTGTTGTATAACAGCATGGATATGCAACTTTCGACACAATGACGATAGATTCAACGTCCCCGAGAAGGTTGATGAAAGAAGATTGTCTCTGGTTAGTTTAGCATTCTATGAAGGCTCAATGTTGTGGCAGTTTAAGAAAAAAGAGTGAATGATGGTAAATGGTGTAGTGTTAAGGTAGATCACATATTTGTAGGATGTATTTCCTTATAAATCGTGCTCTTGAAGTTGCTATAGAAGGCTTCTTGAGTTGAAATACAGATAGGCTATAGTGCTACATAATTGTTGCTTACAGGTGCCTGGCATTTGAGTTGGGTGGATTATACAACTTCGTAATATATGCTTTATGTTTGTTTCCTTTTTTACTTGGAAGCAAATCAGGATTACCAAGTTCAAGGAATTTTGAAATGAGAATCAAATTGTGCGCATTCTATACATTTCTTTCATTGTTGCATATTTACGTATAGCGCAAAGTGTCTTCAACTTCCATTGTTATTACAGTGGAATTAGTGCCATTATGAACTTGTTTCTAGAGGTAGTGCTTGTTTTTTGATTTTGCATGTTATAAACTGCACTTCTAGCAAGTGTACAGCTTGAATGTGTTTCAGCATTCTTGAGTCTCCGTACTTTCTTCGTTCCATAACCTATTTGAACATGTTATAGCTTAAATTTGCATAAACATGAAGGGTATTTAAGTTTAACCAAGCGATGAATTAGCAGGGCCTTGGAATGCAGAGCTTTCCGCTAGGTAATGTTCATGACAAGGGTGCTTAAATGGATGTCTCATTTGATTTTGTACTTCTTCTTTCGGGATCAGAATTTTATTAAAGAGGAGTAATATTTACAAAAGGGAATGGACAAGTGATCCATCCTAAGAGGAGATACAAAAATGAAAATAGGAGTGAAGACAAGAAAATAATTGTTATTAGGATACAATTAATCTAGGTAATGAAGCCATTCATTGAACAATAGAAAACAGGATTACTCAGAAAGCAACCCCCACCGACGCTGAAAGAAAATCCATGGAGACTTCCATGCCATCAAGGTGTCGATAATAAATTTTGGTCCCTAAGTTTCTTGAATTGTGTTCAATCCACAAGTGCCAAAGTCAATCAAAATGCCACAGTGCGGACTCTTCCCTAACTCCTTGCGCATGTAGCTGTAGGAAAGATATTATTTACTTGGGATTAACCTAATATTCACCATTTAATCAAAATCACTGGTGTCATCAGAACCAATCAGGCCTGCACTGAAGAAATAGATGATTACGAGAGTCGAGTCTCTGCTGATCTCTTATACATTACACACTTGTTTGGAGAAATCTTTTTATCAGGTCGACGTCTTTGCATAGTGTTAAGCTTATTAAGAATGAGAAACCAAGTTAAAACTTTTGTCTTGATGATCACATTTTTGTTGATTACTGTCCTGATTTCTCTGTGTTTTGCAGCATCTTATGCCACCATATGGTACTCCACCTCATCCATATGTTGCTATGTATCCTGGTGGAATATATGCCCATCCTTCCATGCCTCCGGTATCTTCTTATAGATCATAGTGTATTTGTTCTACTATGTTTTTTCTTTAATTTACTCGGTGCGACTAACTAGCCCCTAATGTGAGCAGGGGTCTTATCCTTTCAGTCCATTTGCAATGCCTTCTTCCAATGGCGTTGCTGAAGCTTCTGTGAGTTGCCTAAGTCTGTGTTGTTTAGTTTCCCAAGGGTAATATAGTCTTAAGCATATTGAGTTAATGAAGAATGACTTTTGATTCTCATGTAGGGTAATACACCTGGCAACATAGAAGTAGATGGTAAGGCATCTGAGGGAAAGGAAAAACTGCCCATCAAAAGATCTAAAGGAAGTTTGGGCAGTTTAAATATGATCACAGGAAAGAATAATGAATCCAGTAAAGCATTAGGAGCTTCAGCTAATGGAGGCTATTCAAAAAGGTTAGATGGATGATCCTAATGATTTAATTCCACATTGGCAATGAGCTTTGGTTGTTCCTAAGCATCTGGAAATGAATCATTGAGACATAGTTACTTCATGGTTTTATCTCACAACCCGTGGTAAAAATTGTGCTTTCTTGATCTTTATTGGTATATCTTGTCTAGATTTATGGAGATCTGGAGATATATTGGTTTAAGAAATGGGTTTCCAGAGTTTCCTCCTTTATCAGGATTATTTGAATTTGTTATGTTTATCAGAATCTTATTTTTATGTAGAACTCAAAATGATACTATAATTTTACCTGCATGTCTGCTGTGTGTTTGCTACTGATTTCGCTAGTTTTGATTTTCGTGGTGCTCTTTTGGGAAGTCACTGTTGCTCATGCGGTTCATGCTGCTTTGGATTTTTTTTGACTCTGTCACAGCTATTGGTATTGATGACTGTTCTTGATGGTATTCGGTTTGCAGTGCTGAGAGCGGAAGTGAAGGGTCAAGTGAAGGAAGTGACGCTAATTCTGAAAATGTAGGTATCGTGATGTACACTTTGTTTGTATCAATTAGTTGATTTCATTGTGGCCTCTTTCTTGCTTACAGCTAGATAATTATCAGATGCAAATTCTCGCTACGATGCATGATATGACATGGAAATTAATATCTTGCATGACAGGACATCATTTGATTAGTGTTACCCACACTCTGTCCAATACTCTTGTATAAGAAACTTATAAGTGAAGATTGCATTTTGGAAGAATATATCGTCTAGATTAGCATGTGCGGCCTAGTGTAGAGTGTTTTGTTCCAGAAGCTGAGTGTCGTCTAAATTGTTACTCCCTCCGGACACAAATATAAGCAAAAAAGTTGGGCTTTTTATGGACCTAAATATAAGCAAAAAAGTTGGGTTTCAATACAAAGCACATTAAATGTAATTGTATTTAATACTCTTTTACCAAAAATACCCCTAATTAATTACTCATTTTCAAATACAAGTGTACATTTATTACACATTTAATATAAGGATATATTAGTAATTTAATATATTTTTATTATAAAATCAAGACAATTAACTAAATTTAACTACTTTCTTAATAAGTGTGATTTTAGTTACTTTTGCTTATATTTGTGACCGGAGGTAGTACATAAATTGAGGTCGTAAAGAATTGACGTTTTTTTTTTTTTTTTTTTTTTTTTTTTTTTTTTAAATAATTAGCATAGTGAGCAGAATTGTCATGGTTTTAGCTATACGTAAGACTCAATGCCGAAATGCTGATTTTGAATGAAGAGGGGGCGAAAATAGGGAAGTCCATAAAAGTTCACCAGCTGTTCCTACAAATACTATCATCGAGCAACTTACTACTAAGCCACTAACTGTGGTTACTTCATGAAATTCTTATCATCCCAGCCCTTAATTGAGTCTTGATGGCTTTAAAAAAAAAATCCCCACATCATTTCCCCTCACCACAACACTTTACAAGTATAATGCACATCTAATTTTAGCTTTAACACCTGCACATTTGATTCATAATAGGGTCTCAAAAGATTTTTCAACAATTTATGTCATGTATTATATTTTCATAGAACTTCAAAATCAAATTGCAATCTGCATTATGGAATATGTTTCTTATAACATCTGAAAGCATAAATCTAATTCAGAGCACCAACAATGCGTTTGAATAAAATGAACAGAGATATATTATTAATTCTCAGAAAAAGGCCATTATTAAGAAATCAAGAATAAAGATATACCCCCTCCGTCCCGGTTTAACGTTCTTTGTTTGACTTTACGCGCTTATTAAGAAACCATGGCAAATTTGAGTCAACAATAGTATTGTGTGAAGGATATAATTGTCCATTCATAAAGCAAGTAGGTGAAAAATAGATGGGTGAGTGATGGTTTTTTTTTGTAATATATGAACTTTATGAGGACAAGAATGTCCAAAACACTATTCATACTTTGCCATTTAAGGAATAAAGCAACTAAGGACCTTAAACTGGGACATACCAAAAAGGAAAGTAAGAACCTTAAACTGGGACGGAGGGAGTACAATTTGATGGAAGAGCCACTCTTAGAAATGCTTCCTGTCTATCCCTCTCACTTGGGTTTTCTTTATCTTCCTTTCCTTTTTCTTGTCTCCTTTCTTCTCATGTTTTAAGAAGAAACTCTTTTCTAAATAAATCTGTACTTGTCACAAGTTGACATGAAGTTTTACAATGCCACATCATTCTGTATGAAACTCTTTTGTATCTGTGATTTTATCATAGAATCTTTCTATAAACTTATATAAATGCCTCTAATATTAAGTTAAAAGAAACGATAACTACCTGGAATTACGGTCAATCGCTGGCAATTCTCCACTTAACTGCTCATAACTTTGTTTATATTTGATTCTAAAAGAAGTCTTTAGTCATCTATTCAATAAAAGTGTAAAGTATTGGTTAAGACATTTAAAGTGATTATACTTTATTATGTATTCTGGCATAATGCAAAACTGATGAGTAAACAAGAAAATGTCACACGAAGTCAACCAGTCCTTTTGGGTACTTGTGTTTTATGAGTATATCTGTAGTATCTCTGTAGTTCATTTTTGTTACCTGAGTTTTCTTTTATACTACGTAACTTCTAAAATAATGACCAGGACAATTTGGGAATTAGGATCTCCATAGAAGCACTACAAGCAGTTGTACCTCTTTGCATTTTAAGTTGCATTCTTTTACATCCTAGAATAATGAAATAATACGTGACTGCAGTATTTATTAAAAGATTTGATGCCAATGGTTGGATCTAATGGTTATGCTGAAAATACGTGGTCCGGCAGATAGCTTTTATCTTGCCAGTGTTATTGCTTAGTAGGTGGGCACTAGTTTGTTAGAACAGTGACCCCAAGTGGTAACTGGTGGATGTTATGAATCCTTCCTCTGCACTATAGTCCATACGGCCTGGTAGCACTTTAGTACTATGTTGTGCAACATGACAATTGCAGTTTTGCAATCGTTACATTCTCTGTGGAAGCACACGTACTACCTCCGTCCCAACTGAAACTACACATATTACCCTCTTGGGTTTCCCATTTCAAACTACACACTTCCAAAACTGGAAATTTTATAGTACTTCTATATTGAATGGGACCCACTTTCATACTCACAACAAGTTCCACTTATTATTCCCTACTTTACTTTCTCTCTCCTACCTCCCTGTTTATACTCAAAACATTTACTCCACTAACACTTTTCCTTAATCTCTGCGCTCAACTTAAAGTGTGTAGCCTCAATTGGGAGAGGGAATATGTCTCGAGATAATTTCTTAATGAACAAACTTCTAAATAGCGACTGACTGACTTCCTACAGGACTCACAGATGAAATCAGGATCCAGACAAGATTCTCTGGAAGGTCGGTTGTTAGAATATGCTTTTCACACTGCTGCTATTTCTATTAATTCCATTTTGTCGATGAAACAACATTATGATGCTTTTGGTACAGGCGAAGTATCTCAGAATGGGAATGCTGCACGTGGTGGTTCTCAGAATGGAGGACCTAATGCACCTCATTCAATGATCAACCAATCAATGGCTGTCATGCCCATTCCAACATCTGGTACTCCTGGACCTGCCACTAACTTGAACATTGGTATGGACTACTGGAGTGGTGCTAATGCATCCACTATTCCTGCTATTCATGGTAAAGTAAGCTCTGTTCCAGTGACAGGGGGAATGGTCACTTCGGGATCAAGGGACAACGTGCAATCACAGCTCTGGCTTCAGGTTCTCTTTCTCTACCTTTACGTTCCAGTCTGTCGCATTTTTTCTCTTGCTGTTGATAGATTTGATCTTCTGTGTATTTTCTTGCTGTTGGTGTTTCAAGATTGAATGTGAAACTCTTAGAAAATAAAATACTACTACCTTCCTCCCAAAATGAATGTCCAAAAAAAATAAAAATCAAACTTGCTCTTTGATCAAGAGTAAATTTGATTTTTTTCGAACATTCATTTTGGGACAGGGAGCAAGGTTCCAAAAAAAATAAAAATCAAACTTGCTCTCAGAATGGGACTTAGGCGGGGCCGAGAATTCAGAAATAGTTATAATATCTTAGGCGGGACTTAGGCGTTTCATGAACGCCTAGCGCCTAAGCGGGGCCTAGACGGGCGTCTTTTAAAACACTGACAGGGAGTAACAGAAACCATTAAGCTCGTTTATAAAGTGTTGTACTGTTGATGAGTGTACAACTAAGAAGCACTTAAGCCAATGTCTACACTATGGGCATTACAATTGAACAAGTTACATGTGAATATATTACAGATTATTTTATTGTGCATACCTATGTTAGTAACAGTTATGTTCAATGCATTAGCAATTGACAAGGACTGTGATGGATTCTTCTTTATGTTATTCTATGGGTTTGATGAAACTTTTATCTATTCTACTTTTAACTCTCAAAATGAAAATATAACGTTTACTAAAAACTGCTTGAACATGTTCCCTAGATTGTCTCAGAGCATCCATGTGTATCCAGAAATGCATCTGTGTGCTGAATAACTTTGGAATTTTTTTTCGGACATTTATCTTGGGACGGAGGTAGTATATATTAATCAATTCCAAAACTTCTTGGTATTGTTCCAAATGTGTCCCAGGGCATTGGGTTGTTCCAAGATTTCGAGACGTGACATCCTGGTGTAGACACATTGATTTATATGTTATCGGGTTTGGGTAACATTTGTAATCCTCACAGATGGCCTTGGAGAAGTGTGTGCGTGCAAGGTCTACAATACCCAAAACTATGGTGTAGAAGGATTCTGCTTATTGTTTCTGATGTAGCACTAATGTTTAATACTCCTTCCGCCCAGCATTGAAAATAAAAAAAACCTCCTTCGGTCATAATTTTCTTATGGGGGCATAATATTGTATGTTTCAGAATCTCTAAAAACATATAGTTACTCAATAGGGACCCCCCTGTTAATATGAGCACGGTGCATATTGTGGGTGCTTTCTCTCTCTCTCTTTACAACTTAAGCTTTTAGATGAGTTAGTTACTAAACACCCCCTCTTCATAAATCTTTGAAATATATGCACTGGCCTTTGACAAAAAAAAATCATAGGCTTTTTACTTTAGTGACTTTGATAGTAGTTGATTTCAGGACGAGAGGGAGATCAAAAGGCAGAGAAGGAAGCAATCTAACAGGGAGTCTGCTCGCAGATCTAGGTTGCGCAAGCAGGTTAGGATCTCACCCTTTAAATATCTTATTTTATACAGAGTATTTTATACCAGTCATTGTTTGACGTGACTCTATTTGGGATTAATATGTGCCAATGAATCAGGCCGAGTGCGACGAGTTGGCCCAGCGAGCCGAAGTTTTGAAAGAAGAAAATGCGTCTCTAAGAGCAGAAGTGAGTCGCATCAAGAGCGAATATGAACAGCTTCTTGCTCAAAATGCAACCCTTAAGGTGATTTTTCATTTATTTTTATCTTCATTATGGGTCTAATAGTAGTCAGAATGCTGTTACATTTTTCGGTAGAAAGCTCAATTCAATTTAATCACAGTAACAACCAAAGATTAAATGGCGTGTATCTTCATGTACCCCATCCCAAATGTCTTGACTTCCAATTGCGATCTCGTAAAAACTGGATTGGGAGAAACAGATTCTTTATGTACACCCCCCCCCCCCCAAAAAAAAAAAAAAAAAAAAAAAAGAAAAGAACAAATATGAAGACAGTTTCATCAATCTTCAGAATATTCTACTCCCTCAGTCCCAAAATGATAGTCATGTTTGACTTTTTCAATCATATTAAGATTATATTGTAAGTTTTGGAAATTTAATGAATTTAAAGCCTTAATCTTGAAAATGACTAAGTTTCTGGGACAAGCAAAAAGGGGAAATGAGACTATTTGGGACGGATGGAGTATCATGCATTCTAAAAATCGGATTCTTGCAGGAGAGACTTGGAGAAGCTCCGGGGCAAGACGATACGAGGCCAGGTGGGAACGAAAGTCAACAGAGTGGGTAAACACAACATGTGCAGGGCGGTCAAGGTCAGTGAAGCTTTAGCTCCGGTGATGCAAAAATGATTTATAGGGGCATAACCTAACCAAAATTAGTAACAAGAAGTCCTGTTTTAGCTAGTATTTAGTTTTGAAATTCATTAATACTGACCTTTAGTCACAGGATCGGACTTATTAGTATTGTTATTGTCCATCGTTCTCAGTTTGACCGATGTTTTAAGGTCCGAGGAACCAGGATGGTATATGTAGAGTGTGATAACCATACCCTTGTGTTGCAGAAAAGGGTACGCGGATTAAAAATATTTGAGAAAGCGTATGTACTAAACATGGGGTTGATAAAAATCCCTCAGGAGATGATTTGTGCTGGCATTGATCTTATTCTGTATGTTCTCTTTAATTATACTTTCACCCCTTGTTTTTTTTTATATATATATTTATTGTCTATTTAATTCTCTCCAGATATGTTTCTTTTTTTTGACAAGCTAGTTACATATCATTCATTCAAGACAATTGTCATCGTGTTAAAAACTCATATTAAGTCTATTACAGATCTATTGCCTAGTATCATGTTTCTAAAGATGGGGTTTCTTCTAGGGAAAAAATAATTCCATTTCCATCTACATACTTTAAACAGTGTTTCACTTTTATTGTTATATTTTTTCTCTTTAGTAATTTATTGCAATTTTGAAAACTTACAATCAACCCCCCACCCCCCACCAAATACCCTAAAGAAAAATGATTTTTCAAGAGAGATGGTGTACCTTAAATAGGCTTGGCAATTGTGCGGGTCGGGTTGGGTTGGGTTGTGGCGGGTTAACAGGTTGAAATGGGTCGACCCGTTACAACCAGTTTAAGTTGCCGGGTCAGTTGGGTTGGCGGGTTGAAATGGATCGACCCGTTTATTTATTTTTGACCGGGAGTGCTTTAA
Source organism: Campanula takesimana (assembly GCA_026119855.1). Taxonomy (NCBI): domain Eukaryota; kingdom Viridiplantae; phylum Streptophyta; class Magnoliopsida; order Asterales; family Campanulaceae; genus Campanula; species Campanula takesimana. The sequence goes on from JAOWBW010000688.1 coordinate 99,143, forward strand.
ATTTATTAATTATACATATTTATATTTACGGGTTAAATTTATTAATTCTACCTATTTATCACTAAAATAAAATCAATGACGAGACAATGATACAGTAAGAACTTGTGGAGGTGTGACGAGTGAGTTAAGATTTTTTTTGGCTACAAAACTGACTGCCTGAATGTTTTATTGATTGTTGTGATTGTAAGACCAATTATTCATTGGCAAATACTTATATGCGGCGGTCTCACCATGTGAGACCGTTCCGCTGCTTCGCGCATTTCTCTCCCATGCTACAGCCAGCCACAGTCAGTGGTCGGATTAAGCCTCCCCCTTCCTAGGATCGTGACACGTGTCACTTAAAAAAAAAACCCAAACAACTTTAAAATGATATATCTTAAGATTTTGAAGTCGAAAAAAATATTTAAAAATATCGGTGTGTTCGTCTCAACGAGACGAACAAAACTACATAGTTCATGATATGGTTTGATTTTTTTTTTATAAAAAATATTTTTTAACACACAAAAAAAATTGGGGTGTTTCGTCTCCTGAGATGTAACACTTTCTTATGAAGAAAGTAATAGTTTGGTCTTAAAAAAGTAACACTTTATTGTAAGATGTAACAGCAGTTTCGCAAAATAATATAAATAGTTTTTGTGGTTAGAAAAAATAATAATTGAATGTAACACAGTGCATATATGATTGTAATATGTTATATAGATGAATGTAACAGTTTATAGGTTAAATGTTGCATTTTTTATATAAAAAAAAAAGAGTAAAAAATCATGTATATAATCGGTTTTGCATTTCAATTGAATGTAAAACCCTATAAAAGTGGTACAATTGAGAAAAAAATGTTACATTCATTTATTATAAAATGTTACATTAGTTTAGTTGTCAATCTTATGTTATCTTTAATTTATTTCAGCAAAATTGTGGTAATTTTTTTTTTTAAAAAATGTTACTTATGAGAAAAAAGTGTTACATTCCTTATAAAAAGTGTTACATCTTCGTATAAAAGTGTTACTTCTGTTGGCGAGTAAAAAATGTCAGGAGAAAAAAAAAATGGGAGCAAAAAAAAAAAGAAAAAAAAGGGCATTTGGCGGGAAACGGTCGCACGGCGTGCGGCCGTCTCATGCTAGTCCACCCCTTATTCATTAATTTATTTTTTAATCAATTACTCCCTCCGTCCCACTCGAATTAGGATTTTTGGGTTGGACACGAGGATTAAGGAAAAAGTGTTAGTGGAGTGGTGTTGTGAGTATGAAAAGTGAAGTATGAGAGAGATAGTGGGGTAGGGAATAATGAGTGGAAAGTTGTTGTGAGTGTGAATGTGGGTCCCAATAAATAAAACATTTCCATTTTTGGGTTATTCTAATTCGAGTGGGACGGAGGGAGTATTTATTTTGATTATAAAAATTACTCCTGTCATAAATTTATTGCTACTTACTCAAAATGTTCAATTTGCTCTATCCTACTCCAACACATTTTCTTAATCTCCGTGCATTCACTTTTAGTAGCAATACATATGGGACGAAGGGAGTATAATATTTTGTTTTTCGGTTTTTCTAACGTGTGCCCTTAGGGCACATGTTAAGTTCTTTAAATAAGGAAATCAACACATTTATATACTTCCATAAATATGTAAGTTTACATATATAAAAATTATATTTCTATAATTATGAAAATAAATGAATTAAAGTAAGTTCAATAAATATATTTTTTTCCTTATTTAAGAAGGTTACCATGTACCCTTAGATCACAAGTTAGAGAAATCGTATTTTTTCCTTGTGGCTAGCAGTGTTGAAAGGATAATGATATGTATAGTGAAAATTCATAGTAAAACTCTGTAATCCGTTGGATTGTAATAAATCTTTGTGAGCCCCACTAAAAAAAAATTCATCCAACGGATTACAGAGTTTTACTATGACTTTTCATTATGTGTATCGGTGTTGAAATATAGTGAAGGTAATTGGAATATTCATGTGAAGCCTGATGCGGAGAACCAAATTTGCGCAGGATGCCAACCTGGCACCAAAACGGCGGCGTCAGTCACGGAACGCGGTTTTTCAGTTATGGAAAGAAGCTTTTATAACCGTTATCTTTAACAGTGTTATCCCCAGTTATGACCTTTTACTTATTTACCCTATACAAATATTTTATGAGCAATATTTGAAGTATAAAAAATATTTTCTACAAAATTACAAGTGATATTTATTTGTTTTCTTGTTTTTGGGCAAATTGCAATTTGGTTACCTGAGTTTGTCACGATGTTTCAATTGGTTATCCAATTTGTGTTCGTTACAATTTGGTTACCGAATATGTCTTTTTGTTGCAATCAGACGTAATTTTGGTTAGCCTGTCAAAAAACTAACGAAAATAGATGAAAAACGTAACAATCTTCTTTAAAAATTGCAATGATTACCCTTACAGTTCAAATTATCCCACTACACCCCCAGCTCTTAGCAAATGTTAACAAACTAACATAAAGACAAATATAAATATGTGTATCACTTCATCTTCAACCTTTTTGCACAACCACCCGCCACCACCACCAAAAAGCCAACACCACCTCCTTCTTGCCGCCGCCGGCCACCACCTACTTCTCATAAACCCACCACCTCTTTTCTCCCAACCAAAATAAGGAAAATTGACATAACCAAAACAAAAAATTGGCATTTGATTTATCTCTACATTACAGATTTATATTGATTAATTTTTTTTTTTGACGAAACTGAAAGCAAATTAGAGAGATTAAAGCTGTTGTTTTAGAACGTCAGGGAAGTAGATAATGAGCGGAAGCCGGAGTTCGAGACCACCGACGGATTTCGAATCAGAAGCCTTCTTAATTAACAACCTTCTGAAGATCAATTTCTTGCTGAGACAAAGTGACGGGACCATGTGGACAGACGGTGACGTTGCCGGAGGAATTGACGGAAAAAAAGTGCAAAATCAGAGGGCGACCAAGCGGCGACGGTGTTAGTCGAAAAGAGGTATGCCAGAGAATGGCTCCGGCGCCGTAAGAGATTAACTATCTGGTTATGTCCAGCCATGACAGAATTGAGATAAGGAATTAGGGATGTAAAGGATGTGAGGCATTGTGTTGATTTCATTTTTTAATCTATCCTTAATCAAAGATTATGATTTTGAAAGAAGCTTGTTACGTTTTTCATCAATTTTCGTTACTTTTTTGACCGGCTAACCAAAATTACACCTGATTGCAACAAAAAGACACATTCAGTAACCAAATTGTAACGAATACAAATTGGATAACCAATTGAAACATCGTAACAAACTCAGGTAACTAAATTGCAATTTGCCCTTTTTTTTCAAGCAATGATATTTATTTGTTTTCAAATCATCAGATCACCGATCTTGCAAAATTATGTAGCCAACTAACTACTGTTAAACTAGCTAATGAGCCTTAGCTCACACTTTACACGTAAGTTCAAAAAAAAAAAAAAAAACAGTTAAACCAAAAAAAAAAAAAAACATATTTTATGAGGAATGTTAAAGGTACAAATAAGTATTAATATTTGATCAAGAAATTTAGTATGAAATTTATTGATTGGCGTTTGAATCATTTATTATCGTACTTGCACTTTTTTTTTTTCTTTTTTGTAATGTTTTTTTTGTTATGTATTTTTTTTAGTACCATACTTGCACACTGTCAGTCAATTAGAATTAAACTAAAATTTTATTTTTATGAACAAATATTATACCCAAAAATTATTACTCATTTTTAGGCCTAATCCATTTCACTTGTTTTATTTAATGAAATGCTATCCCCACCCCTCCCCCTTAATTTTATGCATAATTATTGTGACAATATGTAGACCACTCAACCTTATTTAGATGGAAACTACAATTGCTTTCTATCTTTCTCTCTCTATATACGAATTTCAAAAACCTTAACTACTCAAAATGAAATGATGGAGATGCAAAAGTTGACCTTTTTGTTTTCATCTTAATTGATTCATTTTCCCACTTGTTCACTACTTTTGACTTTCTTAACATTACCATTTTTCAGTTGTGTAAACATCATCATTAATTGGACCTCATAACACCATCTTCATTGTCATTCAAGCTTTATGAGATCAAAAACCCCTCCATTGAATTTGATTGAGGACATAAATATAGCTCTATACATGAAATTGACAAGTCATTAATGTTTGAAATTAAAATGTGTCAAAATTACATTATTTTTATATAATACTCTATCCGTCTCAGTTTAAGGTTCTTACTTTCTTATCCTCATAAAAGTTCATATATTACAAAAAAAAAGAAGGGAAAATCACTAAAATATGCAACGTATCGGGTGTTAAAAGTCAATTAATGCAACGTAGTGCTTACTTTTGAAAATAGACAACGTACTTGCTTATTGTGTATCAAATAATGCAACGTAATAACTTTTTAGCCTCTACTACGTTGCATTAATTGATACAACGTACTTCAAGTACGTTTGTCAAATTGTTCGAATTTTGCATTATTTGATACAACTACTTCAAGTACGTTTCACAATGTAAGAATTCGCTACTACGTTGCATTAATTGATATAAATCGGACACTACGTTGCATAAATTGGTCGTTTACCCAAAAAAAAACCATCACTTACCCATCTATTTTTCACCCACTTGTTTTATGAATGGACAATTATATCATCCACACACTACTTTCTTGATTCAAATTTGTCTTGGTTTCTTAATAAGAGTGGAAAGTCAAACTAAGAACCTTAAACGGGACGGGGGGAGTATACTCTTTCCCAAGCTAAAGTTTTTACTTTCCATTTCGGTTTGTCTTATACTAAGGTTCTTAGTTGCTTTATTACGTAAAATAGATAATGAGACCCACTTGTCATTCTCACAACAAAAATTTTCTCCCCACTTTTTCTCTCCTACTTTCTCCTACTTCAGTTTTCATATTCACAACATTTATTTTAAATTAGGGGTTGGTGTAACGCCCCGAATCCTTAGATTTGATATAAACCATAGAATTCAGACACGCCATTACTTTAAAAACGGGTAAAATTTAAACTAAAATACAACTATACTCCTTTAATGACGTAGGAGATACACTACTAAAGATGGTTCAACACTTGACCACCTTTTTCCACTTTTCATAGCCAAAAACTAACTTCTACTCTTCCTTTACTCGGCCTACAAGCCGGTAAACAAAAGAAGACTACTTTAATTACATATACACCACTGTACACCAAAAATTCTGAGTTTAACATACTCAGTCTAACTAACGTCCTCACAAAACAAAAGTATAATAACCTACCCAAAAGAAATTTCCCTTAGCACCAGAACTGGATACTACGATCCTCACCTCGAGCTATCGCTAGCCTTCTTTGGATCTAAGGAAAACAAAGAAACAATAAACGGGGTGAGATAAAATCTCAGTAAGTTACTACTATCATAGCATGATATGCATACATATAGAAATGAAGCATGGAAGCAGTTCATTAAACATATATATCAAGTAGCACATCACATGAGTAGCTACTCTCACTCATTATGTAACACATATAGATAAGCACACATTACAAATTCTTTCCTCCTTATTACTCCATACCCAAACATAACGTTGATGTAGATCTTCATATTGAAGGCGGCTTCACTATATCAAAGGAGACCCGTTACCCAGTATCTCAAACCAAGAACCAAGAACAAAAGAGCTATTCAATCATTGTGCTTAATGCTCCAATCATTGATAAATCTAGACCCCTACTGTGATCAAGAGTAGGAGCAAACGGTCACAGATGCATAGATTCACGGTTATTACTCAGCCCCAGCTCTCATAATAAACGTGAACCTATACACCCCCGAAACACATAAACCAGCTGGACTCACAACCAAGTATACAAGTATTATTTACTTGACAATATGAAACTAGTACTAGGCCCAAAGTAAGGGACTAAACCATTAACCATGTACATCACTTAGGCATAATTGTATAAAATGCTCAAATTCACTTGTAACACATTTAGTATGTATCATTTACCAATTCATCTTCTAGTAATCATGAAGAGTGTAAATAATCATTTACTTATCAATATAAGCTTTCATAACACATACAAAGTACTCCCTATCAATTACCAACACTTAGGAATAAAAAGGATCAAATAAGGCTGAAACAGGGGAAGGGTGCGCACGCCTCCCCTCCAAGGGTGCGCGCGCCTCCTTAAGTCAGAAATGAGGCCTTGTCAATTTAACTAAGGGTGCGCACGCCTCCCCACAATGGGTGCGCGCGCCTCCAAACTACAGAAGCTATGGAAATCACACAATTTGAGGGTGCGCACGCCTCTCCCAAAAGGGAGCGCACGCCTCCTTCCAAAACCCAACATTTTAAACTTCAGATAAAGGGTGCGTGCGCCTCCTTCTCTAGGGTGCGCGCGCCTCCTAGTCGAAATTGAGAACACCAGCATTCAGTTCCTGGGTTTTTCTTGCCCAAAACTTCATTTTTACAACAATCATTTAAACCCAGACTTCCTATTACCATCTACACTTGCTGAACTTGTTTTAGGTGTCTAACACACCAAAACCAACTAAGAACCATCCCCAATACAAACCTTAACTCAGAACTTGGGATTGAATGGTAAAAACCTAAAAAGGCACTTCTTGCCTAGAACTTCATAAAAACCCAAATCAAATCCCATCTTACTCCTATATACATCATACCATTCATGAATACTCATAATAACATTAAATTTAGGGGAATTTAGTAACTTACTTATCCCGGAAAAGTATCAAGAAAACGGAAATTGAATCGGTAGAAATACTCTATTCAATGCCCTGAACAATTATATATATTTAGAATTTGAAATAGAGTAGTAAATTAAAAGAAATAAAATTAAAAAGAACAAAACCCTTACCTTCTTCCACCATGGCCAAAAACATAGAGGCAGTAAATTGGGTGTGTGTGTGTGTGTTACACTGAGAAAGAGAGATGAGGATGAAGATGCACAAAGCCTATTTATAGCCTCTCCCCATAATCCCCTCCACTTTCATTTCTAACAACTAGACCCCCAAACTTTAAAGTTACACTTTGAACCCTAAAGTTTCAACTAACTTATTTATTCCTTTTAACAAAATTTCTACTAACACATTAACTACCACATATGCTCAAATAATATATCCAAGTCCTAAAAATTTTACCTAGCACATAAAATGCACACTTTTATAATTTAGCACTTCAATTAAATACCACATAAATCACAAAATAAATTATAATTATGTAAATGGCAAAAATATGAAAATAAAATTGGGTGAGGCGTTACAGTTGGTCTCATGTAAAACGCGTTTTTTCCTAATGGTTAGGAAAAACATGTTTTTCAAAACCTTCTGGCTATCACTTTCAAAGGTTCTTGCTATCAATCTCATATCCAGAAGACTTTATATTGATATCCAGAAGGCTTTATACTGATATCCAGGACCCTTCTAGCTATCACTTTCAAAAGTTATGGCTATCAATCTCATATCCAGAAGGCTTTATATTGATATCCAGAACTCTTCTGGCTATCACTTTTAAAGGATCTGACTATCACTTTCAAAGGTTCTAGCTATCAATCTCATATCCAGAAGGTTTTATATTGATATCCAGAACCGTTGAGAAGTCCTGATTATTTATAAAAATGGCACCGCGCGTTTTTGAAAGAAGTTCCACATATTTACAAAAATGCCACCGCGTTTTTTTAAAACACGTTTTTCCTGAGAGTTAGGAAAAACGTGTTTTTCCCAAAATTTTGTGTTAAATTAGATTAGAGTGCCACTATGGATCAATATTGAACAAGTTACTTCTTTCGAAAAAATATTGAACAAGTCACTTCAGCGGCGGACCTAGAAATTTTTTAAAACAAAGGGAGGCTTGGTAGTACCGCCCCTGAGTCACTTGATAATTTCCCCAAATTTCCTCCCTTTCTCTCTCTTTCATGTTTGTTTTTGCATGATACAAATAAAGGAGAGAGAGAGAGAGAAGGAGAAACAAAAGGAAAAAACGAAGAATTTTCCCGAGAAAAACATGGATCAAGGTCATCATCGTATGCAACTATTCCTACGCTCTTCTTCTTTTTCTTCTTCAAATCCTTCTCTCTCTTCCAACATGTTAACCCAATTCCCACATTTCTCTCTCATTTTCCATTATCCCTTTATTATTATTACATTATTATTAACAACAACAATTTTCCATTTCAACATTAACGTTGTTGAATCATTTAACCTAACAACAATCACCTTTGACCAAGGCTATAATCCTCTCTTTAGTGACTTCAACATACACCGTTCCTCCGACGACACCGCCGTCAATCTCATCCTCAACCGCCACTCCGGTAACTCCACTACCACCGCTGCCGCCGCGTGTGATTCTTGTTAATTAATGGAAATTTTGATGAACTGGATAATGGGTTTTGTTAATTATGTTTATTTATGAACAGGGTCTGGCTTCATTTCATCTGATTATTACAATTATGGATTCTTCAGTGCGAAAATCAAATTGCCGTCGGAATACACCGCCGGCATCGTCGTTGCTTTTTACGTAAGTAATTAATAAACAACACATTTGATTTTTTATATATATAAAAAAAAAAAGGGTGATGTGTTAATATTATTGATGCAGACATCGAACGTGGATGCGTACAGAAAGAATCACGACGAATTAGACTTTGAGTTCTTAGGAAATGTAAGAGGAAAGGCATGGAGATTTCAAACAAACTTGTATGGGAATGGAAGCACTAGTCGTGGTAGGGAAGAAAGATATCAATTGTGGTTTGATCCCAGTCTTGAGTTTCATGCTTATAGTATTCTTTGGACCCCTTCCAAAATCATGTAAGTTTCCTTACTTTTTAAGTATTTTTTTTTTTTATTCAATTTTATTCTCTCTCTCCCGTTTCGCTAGGTTCTTACTTTTTTTTTTTTTTTTTTTTTTTGTCTATCCAGTTTAAAGATTTTAATTTACTTTATTTTTTAAAATGGACGAGGCGACCCGCTTGTCATCACAACAAAAACTCCTTACCCATTTTTCTCTCTCATACTTTACTATTCATACTCACAACATTGACTTTATCTTAATTCTCGTGAAAAGTCAAACTCTAAACTTTAAATTAGAATGGAGGAGTAACATTTTATTTTATCCATACACTTGGCGATTAGGTTTTTGGGAAAACTAGTTTTTTCATAAGTTATAAAAAAATATACTTTTTAATATTAGTATTACCACCCAAAATATTAAACTCTAAACGTTAAACCCTATAAAACATGACTTTTTATAACTTAACTAATTTCCCCCAAAATTTTCTATACACTTGGCATGATAAATCCTAAATTTTGGGTGGTGAGACGAGTACAATCGGACTGCTAGGCAATCTAATTGATCTGCTCTAAATTTTGGGAGGTGACGGATGTAATCTGACTGTTGGGCAATTTAGCTGAAATGATCTAGCCTAATTTTGACATGAATCTGCTCTGTTACTCATGGCTGTTTTTTTTTTACTCCCTCCGTCTCAAAATAATGATCCTCGCGTTTGACTATTCAAATTTTTTAAAAATACGAACACTTACTTTACTAGTCATGTTTTGTTTATGCACTTTTAAGCCTAAATTGTAGAAATGAGATTTTTTTTTTTTTTGGACAATGAGAAATGACAAATAGGAAAATCATTTTGGGTTAGATGGAGTATTTCATTACTGATTGCAATTAAATTGTGCCTAAAAAATAGTTACAGATCATTACAAATTCACCCTACGTGAGATATTAGTCCTTCAAAAATGAGAGAAATTGCATAAAACGTAAATCAACTAGATTGTCTCACAATCCAGGCGCAACATTTCATCAACTTTTCACCTACTATTATATTATATGCAACCGGGGTTTATTTATATGCAAAATGATGTCTATTTTTGAAAAAAAAAAAAAAAAATTATCCCTAAATGTTCTTTTATACAGTATTTTTTTTTACTAATCTCTTTATATTTGCAGAACTAAATTGTCAAAGAGAATTACAATGCTATATACTCACTCTGTCTTATAACTATGTGCACAAAACGAGTTGTGCACGGGAATTAAGGGATGTATAGTAGTGGGTATTTGTTGTGAGTGTGAAAAGTGAAATATGATAGAGAAAGTGGGGTAGAGAATAGTAGGTTGATTGGTGTTGTGAGTATAAAAATAAGGCCAATGCTAGGCTTACAAAAGATGGCTACAAAATGAAGGATACAAGATGTGGTGGCAATATTTCATTGGCTACATCGATAGTGGACCCGGCACACTCTAATTAAAAACACTAATACAATTATGACACCTCATTTTGTAAGCCTCATTTTGTAACTTTATTATTTCCCTAAAAATAAAGTAAAAGAGAATGAGTGAGAGAAATAGTAAAGATTTTTTGTCATTTTAGGAAAGCGTGACTTATTAATGTGACGATAAAAAAAGATATTTGTGTACATAGTCATGGGACGGAGGGAGTATAGGACGATGATATATTTAGTGAAAACTTATACTGAAAATTCGGTGAAACTCTATAATCCGTTTATGAGTTTTTATGAGTAAGATCTTTCAATATGAATTTTCTTTATGAGTTTTTATTACGCATATCATTATCAACATATAAATCTTTAATCTTAACGACCAAATTATATAAAATTTGCTTAAATTGAAATTTGTACACTTATTTAAAAACGGAGGGAATATAACAATATTTTGTTTCCACAAATTTTCAGATTCTACATAGACGAAATCCCAGTAAGAGAAATCTTACACAACGAAGAAATGGGCGGCGACTACCCATCAAAGCCGATGTCCTTATACGCCACCATTTGGGACGCCTCCAGTTGGGCCACCAACGGCGGCCGTGAAAAAGTCAACTACAAATACGAGCCTTTCTCTTCCCAATTCAAAGACCTAGCCCTAGAAGGCTGCCGGGTTGACCCGATTCAAAAACCGTCGGAAGCCACAAATTGCTCCGAAGCCACCGAAGATCTTGAGTCCGCCGATTTCGCCACCATCACCACCGAACAACGCGGTTCAATGCGGCGGTTCCGGGAGAGGTACATGTTTTATAGCTACTGTTATGATCGATTGAGGTACCCTGTTCCGCCGCCGGAGTGTGTGTTGGTTGAATCGGAGCAGACGTTGTTTAAGGAAAATGGAAGGCTTAAGGAAACGAGTAGGACGAAATTGAGAAGGCGGCGCCGGAATAGACGGCAGCGTGGTGGTCCGGTTGGGGATTCCGGCCGACAGGCTGCTATAGGATAGTAGTAGAACATTGTATAAGTAGACACTTATTAAAATGTACTCCACGGAGTATCATTTTTTTTTTTAATGTTATTTTTTAAATTTTTGTGGTAAAAATAATGAGTTAGTCTTGTGAAAAATGCCTTTTACACTAAGATATGCAAAAACGTGTTTTTCCCAGTTGTCTTCTCTAATTTTATCATGTATCTGCTCTAATATTACAAAGTGTCTGTTGTAATATTACAATTATAAATATTCAAGCAGACACTTTTATATATTCAAAGAGACACTTTTAGAGTTAGTGTTAAGGTTGTCTGTCTTAGTATTACAAAGTGTATCTTGGATTATTGAAAAATACCCTTCAAATTGTCAACAAATGCTTGGTGGGTTTTTAAAATTTTCAAAACAAGTGTCTGCCCTAGTGTTAAAAAGTGCTTCATGTAATATTGAAAAATGTCTCCTACAGTGTAAAAAAATGTCTGGTGAGTTTTTGTAAGTGCTAAGCGAGTTTTTCTAATTTCTAAAACAAGTGTTTGTCATAGTATTAAAAAGTGCCTCCTGTAGTATTGAATAACGCCTCTTACATTGTAAAAAAATGTCTGATGAGTTTTTGTAAGTTCCAGTTATTTACAAAAATGTCACTCCGCATACAGAAAATACGTTTTACGCTAAGACGAGTGTAACACGCGTTTTTCCTGAGATTTCCTGAAAATAATAATCTCTCCATCATATTTACCTATCAGTTTTTGTGGTTAACTTAAATTAAATTTTGATTAATAATTTAGCAAAAGTCATCGGTAGGTTACGAAAAGTGTTTGGGAAGTTCCAAAAAAGTTTCAAAATGCCAAAGAAGTTCTTCAGAACATGTTGTATAATCCACGCAGCATTATTTTGCAATGTATTACATCACATAACGCTGCACAATGGAGTATAATACTACATGGAGGCATCGGCGGCAACCGGCCGGATTCCGGCGACTGGCGGCCGGGCTTCGGCGATCGTCGACCAGTGGAGGCGGTGGTGGCAGGAGACAGAATTATTGATGTTGTATCATTACTTTTAAATAATGCATATTGGATCCAGTATGAAATACTACTACGCACAAGAACTTACAAAACATTTAAATTTAATGGGGAACTTGTGGAGAAGTGGTTTATCTAAAAAAGAACTTGTGGGTCATTTCCCCTTGTGATTAATTTTCCTTAGCTCAATATAAATTTCTCTTTAATTTTCTTTTTTAATTTGAGTGAATTTGACCAAATAAATGTAAAAAATTAAATACCTTCATGCTTTTCTGAAAGTGGTTATTTTTTCACTAATGAAAACACTATAAGTAGTTATTTTAAAAGTTTCATAAAGGTTTGTCCAAAAAAAAAAAAAAAAAATCTATCCGAAGATAAACTTGTTCATAAAATGTTAGTCGAAGTTCAATTTTATTACGAAAATTACGAAAATCAAAGTGCGATATCTATTTTAGATAGAAGGAATAACATTTCTTTGTGATACATCAATAATTATTATTTCCTTTGTCCCACAGTAAAAATCTTACTTTTCATTTCAGTACGTCTCAGGGTAAAAGTCTTTTTCCCTAAATGACAATTGATGAACAGCGTTTTGGGCAACTTTATCATTGTAATGCTTGTGTATTACTCCCTCCGTCCCAGCACAAGTATGCTTCTTTCCTTTTTAGGCCGTCTCAAAACAATTGAGACTGCCCAAAATGGAAATGTTTAATATATTTATATTCAACCAACCCCACCATTAACCCCCCTCATTCTCTCTCTTCATTTTCCACCACTCAATTTATTCAACCAACACTACTATTTATCCCACTCATTCTCTCTTTTCATTTTATACTAAACATACACTACTTTTCTTTTAATTATTGTGTTAACTCCTTTAATCCTACTTGTGCTGGGACGGATGGAGTATATACCAACACTTCAAACTTACTTTTTGCCCACTAATAGTAATTTGAACAATTATATCTCAAACCCATGTGCAATATTTGTCTTCTTTCTATTACTTCCTTAAGAAGCGTGTATAGTTAACTTAACACTCTTTTTGGCCTGTTTGGTAAAGCTGAAAATTAAGCTCTGAAAATGTAGAGCTGAGAAAGTAGAGCTTAAATTATTAAGTTGCTGAATTTTGTAAGACTTCAATTTGTTTGGTACTGACAAACTACATACATCTGAATTTAATTAAAATTGTAAACAAACACTCTAAAATTAGTCCCATCTCTTTCATTTGATTATTCTGTTTGTTTATCCTAAAAAAATAGTCGTATTTTTAAAAATAAATAATTATAATTTAAAAATATTATTTATCAAATTATCTTTTATTTGGACCGAGAATAATAATATTTGAACAGTTTTTTATTGGTATTTTCATTTGTCCCACATTAATAAAGGTCATCTTCGCTATTTTGATCAATTTTACTAAACTTTGACATTTCTTTTTTTGATAAAATTCAATTATGATACTCAAGTAAAATATTATCAAAATTCATAATATAAAAATAATTTCATTTTAATTATATCATATTTAATCTGCTTGAAAAAATAAAATATTTCAACAAAAGAAAGTAATATTAAATAAACAAAAATGTTGATGAGTGGGTTTGAACTCATTCCCTTTATTATCTTACATCCTCTTACCTTATTAAGACTTGACATACTAGCTTAAAATTAAGACAAAATCTTATATACATCAGCCGCAAGGGGTGCGGCGGGCCAAACCCGCACCGCCCGACCCGCATTTCAGCCACTACCAGTGCGACAAGTGGAGCGTTGTGATCCACTCGTTGGTCACCCAACCGCGCGCTGCCACGTGTCCTCTTTAAAAAAAAAAACCAAAAACTTTAAAATGCTATATCTTGAGATTTATAAGTCGAAAAAAATATTTAAAAATACCGTTTTGTTCGTCTCGACGAGAAGAAAAAAACTACATAGGTCATGATATAGTTTGATTTTTTTTAAAAAAATACATTTTTTTACAAAAAAAAAAAAGTTTGAACTGCTCACCAGCTAAGAAGTAACACTCTGTTCTAATAAATGTAACAATTTCGTCTTCAAAAAGTAACACTTTCTACTGTTAAAAGTAACAGCAGTTTTTTACAAAAAAAAAATGGTTTTGCATTTCAATTGTTACTTTCTCAATAAATAATTGTTACATTTCATATATAATGTTACATTTAAGAATATAAACTGTTACAATTGAGAAAAAAAATGTTACATTCATTTTTTATAAAATGTAACATTAGTTTAGTTGTCAATCCTATGTTATTTTTGGGAGAAAAAAAATGTTACATTCGAAAAAAAAGTGTTACATTTGAAAAAAAAGTGTTACATTTGAAAAAAAAAGTGTTACATTACTTATAAAAAGTGTTACATTAATGTAGTTGTCTATCTTTATGCTATCTTTTAATCCATTGCATCAAATTTGTGGTACATTTTTGAAACAAAAAAAGTGTTACATTTGAAAAACAAAAGTGTTACATTTCGTTATACTAAGTGTTACTTTTGTTGAAGAAAAAAAGTTGGGGGGCAAAAAAAAAAAAAAAAAAAAACGCAAAAAAAAAAAAAAAAAAATAAAATAATAAATAAAATAATGGTCGGCTCGGCTCCGTTGTACGCCGTACAACGGATGTACAGGAGACCGGCCCTAAAATTAATAGCTTGTTTTAAGATAATCTTAACAGTTTAAGTTATTAAAATTTTCCTTACCAAACAAGCTTAAGTTTTTAATCTCTTAAAGTGTTCCAAATTAAAAGCTTAATTGGGTTACCAAACATGCCCTTACCCTTACTCTTACTCTTACTCTTACTCTCTTACTCTTACTCTTACTCTTACTGGATGGAGGGAGTAGCTTTTAAAGTTTTGTAAAGATAATTACTTTTAGATACACCATAACAACCATTAGAACGCAGAATATTTTGGATAAATGAAGTGTTGAGAAATTGACTAAAATTACCTATATCCTATTTTAATTTGGAAAGGGTTTTTATATCTCATATCGGTTAGGAAGAGGAATAGTAATTTCACATTGGTTAGGAAGGGGAAAATAAAAGTGTCTCCCTATTATAAATAGGCTTCACTAATTAGAGTTTTAGATAGAACTCAAGAGAGAGTTAGCATATGCATATGATTTAGAAAGAGAAATTGTATGCTTGTATGCATTGGTGAGGATATTCAAGAGTGTTGAGAGAGATGGAGTCTCCATTCTTGTAATATCGAGAGATTAATATATTTATTGTTGGGTGGAAATGTGGAATAGGCTTTAAGCCGAACCACGGAAAGCTTGTGTGTTTTGTTCTTCGATTGTGTGCGTGTGTTATTTTGGTGTCTCTTCTTGCGATTCCTCTTGTTGGTGACCGATCCTAAGATAAAGTACTTTTCCGTTCGAAATAAATATTACTACATCCGTCTCGGTTTAAGGATCTTAGTTTGATTTTACACGCTTATTAATAAACCAAACAATTTGGGTCAAACATAGTAGTGTGTGGTAGTGTGTAGATGATATAATTGTCCATTTATAAAGCAAATGGGTGAAAGCAGATACGCAAGTGATGCTTTTTTTGTAATATACTCCCTCTATCAGGGGCGGATTTATGACCAGGCGAGCGTAGGCGATGGCCCACACTGAAATTTTTTCAGAAAATATTTACCAAGTATTTTCCGACAGATATCAATATATATTTTCTAGCTTTTAATAACCATGTATGTATAGCAGCCAAGTTGTAAGAATTCAAATAAAATTGTAGGAGGTCTTAAGTTCGATTCCTAGGAAGTACTCCTGAAGTCTCATTTATTTTGGGGAGTAGTTTTTTTCTTTTCTTTTCTAAACCTTTACTATATTCTTGTTCTCTTTTCTAAATTCACCTACCATTTTTATGAATTCTGATTATACCCACCCACCTTAAGAAAGTAACAAAGTTACTAAAGTTAACACTTAAATATTATTAATATTAAAAAAAAAACTCATTCAAAACAAAATTTGATTTTTTTTATTTTTTATTTTTTTTACATTTTGAGACGGAAGGAGTAACATATATTAACGCTTAAACATTTATTTATCGTTATTTTCTTTTACGTTGAATACTCACATTAAGTAGGTGAATTTTTTTTGCCATAATAAATAGGCGGATTTTTTTTTGGCCCACGCTGGATATACATCTTGGATCCGCCACTATCCCGCCCGAAATAGGATTTTGGTAGCTTTTTTCATACTTTGACCATGTAATTTAAATAAGAAATAATTATCCAAATATAAATTTAAAATTGTTATTGAGAGTATTATTAATTGTAATACAATAACAATTTTTTATTTTTTATTTGGATTATTATATTTTCTTCAAAAGACTTGGTCAAAGTAAAGTCAAGTTTACCAAAATCCTATTTCAGGCGCGATGGAGGGAGTATGTGTTAGAGACAATTATCTCCCATCGGAAATTAACTAGCCAAAGCCTGTCTATATAAAGATCCAGAGACACTGCTCCCATTGCCAATTGGTTTTGGGATGGAACCTCAAACTTTATCAATATGAACTTTATGAGGACAACTTTGTCCAAAACACTTCTCATACTTTTCTATTTAAGGAATAAAACAACTAAAAACCTTAAACTGTGACATATCAAAAAGGAAAGTAAGAACCTTAAACTGAGACGGAGGGAATATATTTAACTTGTCAACGTTTTTAATAAATATGTTTTACTTATTTATAGCTTACATGTACAATAATAGTAAAATTATGCTAAAATAGTAATATAAATATATACTCGCTCCGTCCCATTTCAAGTTTCACCAATTACTCAAATGGATGTCCCGTTGATTGCTTCACCATTTCCTAAAATGGAAAAAACATGGGGGCCCACTTGTCATACCCACTAACTTTTCATTCTTACATAATTAAAATGTAGGTCCCACTTGTCATACCCACTAACTTTCCCCTCTCACATTTAAATTGTAGGCCCCACTTGTCATACCCACTAACTTATTCCCTCTCACAACCTTTCTTACACAAATAGCTTGCCAAAATTTGCGTGCATCTTCAAAATGGTGAACCTTTAAGTGGGACGGAGGGAGTATTAGAATTTATTTGGAATGAAACCCAAATGAATAAAGTGTGAGATTTGTTGTGGGATACAGCGAGTATACACTATAAGTTGAAACTCAAAAAATTGAAAATCAAAGGAACAAAAAGTGCCCACTTGAGATATGATGATAGGAATAATAGTATAATATTAGTTGAGTGACAATTTTGATGAAATAGGCCAACATGGACATATATGAGAGAATGT
This sequence comes from Campanula takesimana, assembly GCA_026119855.1. Taxonomy (NCBI): domain Eukaryota; kingdom Viridiplantae; phylum Streptophyta; class Magnoliopsida; order Asterales; family Campanulaceae; genus Campanula; species Campanula takesimana. The sequence goes on from JAOWBW010000688.1 coordinate 116,649, forward strand.
GCTTAAATTAGTTACAAAAAGTGAAGTGGAAATACAAGCCTATTTATATGGGGGGTTGTTTGTAGTAAGTTGCTCCAAGCCTCCAACACAAGAGAAGTGGTGCCTATGTCCAATATTGTCACGAGTTTTCTACCAAAATGACCGTGTATTATGTCAATATTTCGTATATTTAAACTACCAAACTGACGTACGTACTATCAATTAATTAACCAAATCAACTTCCTTTGCTAACGACGGTTAATAATTTAACGTGTTCGTTCTATTAAATCATCCTGACATGGCGACTGACTGGACAAATAACCCAAATAAATGTCACGCACTCATCACGTGACTTATAAAACAAAAGAAAACAAAAGAAAACAAAAGTAGTATTGAAAACTTACATTATATTGTCACCATCACCATCTTTTTAAAGAAATGAAATGTAGAGCAAAATTTTATAAATTTAATGAGATTACTGCTTAATAAGATGTGATGTTACATTTACAATAATAACCCTGACCTGTCATTTAACCCAATCAATCAAGAAGGTGTGAAGAAAAAATGGAAGTTACTTATATTTATTTTCTGCAACATCTACAAAAATTACAAAGAATGTGTCGAATCTGTACCATGTTTCTGTATCAAAACAAAACATCTGAAAACTAACCAAAACAACATGATTCAAGATCATCAATCAAGGGAACTGGAAAGAACCACCAATCTGATCTGTACCCGCAGGCGGATCAATGGCAACCCAAAGAAGCGAGATCGTAATCGCAATAAGTCCCGACCATACAAACACGATAGTGGGCGTCCGTCCCCGTCTCCCCATCAACCCTTTAGCAAAAGGATACAAATGAGCCAACACCCAAAAACTAAAGAACACACCTCCAACGAGTCGACTCCATTGAGGTATAACACTGTATATTGTCCGACTCACCCCCACTGCTATAGCAATCAAGTTAGTCATCATGATCACGATTGGAGGGATCATAAGAGACGACCATTTGATGACGTAGAGATCAGCATAATCATCGTCGTTATCATCTCCGGCTGATTTTGATGTTAGAGTGAAAGAAATCTCGATTCCGGCTACCACTTTTAGAAGACCTTGAAGGACGGCTGCAAGATGAGCACTCGTGCCTCCGATTAACCAGAACTGTTCGTTTCTCCACCATTCTTCTAGGGTGATTCCTGACCACTTGATCTCGAGGATGGCGAGCATGAAGAGAGTTAAGGTTATGCTTAGGAGGTAGACGAGGAAGGTGACGTTTAGGGTTTGGACTATGAATTGACCCGAAAAGAGGGAGAGTGCAGGGAGAAAACAATAGACGATTAGAAAGAATGAAGTAAATGGATATATACCGACATTAAGGTACGCGATTCTTTGAAGAAACTTCATTTTCGGACTAGCGAGTAGAGCATTATTTCTTGAGAAGAATATCTCGACGGAGCCGGTAGCCCACCGGAGAACTTGATGGAGACGGTCGGTGAGATTGATCGGAGCGGTCCCTCTAAAAGCATCTCTTTTAGTCACGCAGTAAATTGATCTCCATCCTCTATTATGCATTCTATAACCCGTTACAACATCTTCGGTAACCGACCCGTAAATCCACCCGACACGGTTTCCCCATTCGGTTTTTTCCTCGTACCAACATGAGATGACACTTATAGCCTCGGCTACGGTGGGGGCATCGAGGAGTTCTCGTGAAATAGTGAGGGCCCCCGGAGGCCGTCCGTTCTTGATCGAAGGGTGATCGGCAAGTGGGCGGCCTTGGAATTCTGCTACCGGGATGGAGTCGATGAGAAAGCTCGAGTTTCCAAACTTTTTAGGGAAGGAAGAAAGATTCATTTCCTCCTCATCTGAATCTCCCATTCTAAGTGCTCTGTTTTCATCGGGAGCAGAAGCAACCTTTCTCCGGCGAGGGAAACAACAACTGAAAACTCCGGGATGATATTCCTTTGACCGAGGCGGGTCAAACCCGTAAAGTGCCATCCTACGAAAAAGGGTACCCGTACCGACATAAACTGGCCCCTGAAGCCCATCAAGCGCCCTCATATTCACATCGAAGAAAACGGTATTATGATTTGCGTAACGATCGGACGGGTCGATTCCTTCGAACCTTTGAGGGAACTGGACGTAACAAATGCGGTCCCCACCTCGGTCCATCATAAAACACATGCCTTCGCGTATTGCCTGAGAGTTGTATATGTAATGGTCGCAGTCGAGATTAAGCATGAAGGGGCCGTTCGACATGATTGCTGAAGCTCTAACGAGGGCGTTCATGGCTCCCGCCTTTTTGTTATGATCGTATCCGGGCCGCTTTTCTCGAGAAACGTAGACAAGAAGAGGAAGACGAATGTCGACTTCGGAGAAATCGAGAGGATTTTCATCTACTTCCGTTCCGTGTAACGGTTCATCACTTGGAGGTTTCAACATAACCTGCAGTAATAAAAGCTTGTTATCATACGGCAAAATACAACAACAACAACGATAACAACAACAACAATAAAGCCTTAGTCCCCAACTAACATGGATCTTCGTATGGTATCGTCAAAGAAAAGGCCAAATAACTACTATATGGAATGTACTTTCGCGAATTTTATTAAAGAAATGAAACTCGTTAGTGTCATAAAAACACACGTAGTTTTTAATTAGTATTCAAATAATGCAAGAAAAAAAATCTTCTATCACTAACAGAGTTAAAAACTCTAATGAAATGCTGATGTGGCAAATGAGGTGTTAAAAAAATCTAACGAAACGCTAATATGAAAACAAACTTTTCGTTATCACCATCAAACATCTCATACCCGACAACCACCCAAGGGAAGAGGGGTTTAACGGGTGTTAAATTATTTAACGAGTGTTAACACGTCATCAAGACAATCACAATTATTAACGCCATCCATTTTTTATGTTTAAAATTAATTACATTACATGAAGAAAATTATAAACAACGTTGTATTTCTTAGACACTAAAATTGCATTGCTTTATTTGATAAAAATGGGCAAAATATGTTACCCTTTAAGAGTACTTTTACCCAAATAGGTTGGCGTGGTAAATTTATAAAAACATATTAAAAATTAATAATTAGTATCATATGAAGAACTCACCTGAATGATTCCTGCATGATCTCCTCTAGAGTGCTCAGGAGCTGAAACCATCCAAGTCCCAGGCCAATGAGTCCCGTCAGCCATCCACGTCCCTTTAGGCACCTTCACACTCTCCACAACTTCCTCCCCCGCACGTTCTCTCTGAATCTTCATCGCCTTAATCTCTTCCCGAGCATTATACGCGTCCGATCGACGTCGAATCGAATCAGGAAGGCCGTTGATTCTCACCTTAAACTCATCATACTCACGCTTCACCCGTCTCCGATCTTTCACAAAGTCCGTCCTCAACTTATTCTTATAAGGATCCCTCTTCAAATTAAAATAAGATTCCCGGATTTCTAGGCTCGATATTATGCTTCCGACAAAACGGGACCCACAAGTTAGCAAAGCTAGCAGCTTCAGCCATGGCCTCAAATGTTAAAAGGGCACCTCCATCATCGGAGACGTAACAAGAAAGCTTATCGACGGGGTAATCAACGGCTAGGATTGAGAGGATGGTGTTTGCAGTAACAAGAGGGGGTTCTTTCTCGGGATCAGCGGTGGAGACGAATATATCTACTCCCGGAAGATCGGATTTTTCCGGTGGGGTTTTTTTCATTTGGTGTTTCGAATTTTTCTTTTAATACGTTAAGGTCGGTGGCTCGATTAATGGGAGATAGTTTGGGGAGTTGATCGAGTAGCCATGAGAATGCGAACCATAGCTCGCAAATGATGGACATGCCCCATAACCATATGGCATCCTCGTTGGGATTGGTGATTCTCCATTCGAGGAAAAGTCCGAGAACTACTATTCGAATGAAAATCAAGAGCCTGCATATGAAGATTATAGAATAATGAGAAACAAGTATGACGTGGTTTTCATATGAAAATAAACAAGTAGCAAGCTCGTAAAAAGTAGCATAAACATAGGACAAACACAAATACCCGATGGGGTTATATGTGAATCATAATATTACAAGCAACGAGCCAAGACTTTATTTCACGACTATTCTGCAAGGAAATTGGATTGAATATGCTTTTCGGTTAAAGGGGGGAAATTTTGCATAACTTAATTAGTCAGACACTTTCACATTGTAAAAGCAGTGAGTATATATTTATGTGGATTTTTCCATGAAGTTTTTTTTTTTTTTTTTGGGAGGGTGGGGGGGGGGGGGGGCAAATACTTGTATTCTGCAGTAGATCCCTTCAATTTCAAAGAAAATTAGAAAAATGCACTAGCATGAGATAATCAAATGAGGGCAGCTGCGTCATGATGCTCCACCCGTGTACTCCCTCTGTAATAACCCGAACTACCTTTTCTATTTTATTTATCTTAAACTCTTAATTATAATGGGCCAAACTTATGATTAGTTTAGTTTAGTTATTGGGTCAAAAGTGCAAAGCCCAATTCATTAACTAGGAAGGATTAGGAGTTCAAGTTAAATAGGGAATTGGAGAGTCCCATTAATATAAATACTCCTTCTTAAACCCTAAGCTATCCTTAGTTACCGCAGGAAAGAAAGAAATCGGGAGAGAGTTGAGAGAGAGAGAGAGCAACGCCGGTGAAGGAGAGAACAGAGGAGTGGACGGGAAGGAGAGAAAGGGAGAAGACGATCGTGTCGCAAAGGTAATCCTAGAAACCGTAACCCTTCTCTTCATCTTTATTAATCAAACGGTTGGCTTTAAGAAAACCTAACCCTAAAAGTATGAACTAGGGTTTAGTAGTTTGGGATTAAGAAGGGAGAAGAAGATGGACTGTGAAGTGTGTGTGCTGCGTGTGTGTGTGTTGGGGTGTCGGGGCGTGCGGCGGCGTGTGTGTGTGCGGCGGCGTGTGTGGTGTGCGGCGTGGGTGTCTCTGATTGTGCGTGTGTGCGTGATGTGTGTGTACTGCAATGTGTGGTGTGTGCGTGTAAGTGAAATAGATGGTGGGTGTGTGTGTGTGGTTGATGGTGGGTGTGTGTGTGTGTCTGAAGTGTGTGTCTGAAGTGTGGGTGTGTTTAGAGTGATGGGTGCACCAGAGTGGGTGTAAATTCAGAGTGGTGGTGTGTCTGTCAGTAGGTTGTACTCAGTAAGTGTGTGCAGAAAGGTGAAATCAGTGTGTGTAAATTGTGTAGTGAAATTGGGAATTGGGGATTGACTAATAAAAAACCTAGGGGTGTTGTAGTCATTCTTAAAGTTATTGGTTAACTAGGAAAGGGTGATAGATGACTAAACCATGGAATTAATCGAGTAAAAAAAGAAGTAAATTGGGACGGAAGTAAAATAGTATTTTTCTCTTGTCTAAGGCTAGACTATTTCATATTGTAGATTGTCCAAGCGGAGTAAAGCAAGCTAGTAGAACACGAAGCTAAGGTAAGGGATTACGCTTTAGTTGTGTATTGATTCTTAATCCTTTGTTAGGATTCCCAATCTTTGTTTTATAAAGTAAACTATCTGTGTGGCTAGATAGTCTTTTAATAACTATTCCGTTCTGCGAATTGTTCCGTCCTTTGTTATCCACTCTATTGATATTGTTATTGTTCAATAGGGTTATCATGTGTATGATGATTTTGTAACCTTGGTGTCCAAGTGAGATGTGTATCTTTAAAAAGTGATCAAGTAAAGTTGTAAAGTTAAGCTTTGTGTTGTAAAAGCTCTTTAAAGTGAATTCTTTTAATAAGTAAAGTGACTACAGTTATCCATAATCCCGAACGGATAAGTGGACCCCTTACAGTTATCCATAGTTCTAAGTTGAACATGTGGACCCTTTGCGTTGCTGATGAAGTAACGTAGGTTATCATGATATACCGATTTTGGGTGCGGTCAGTAGGAAACCCGAGCCCTGGGTACAGCACGTGCTTAATCCCTAAATGAAGTAAAGTAAAGTAAAGAAAAGTAAAGTGTGAGTAAAATGTTGTGTTTTGTGAAACTACCTCTGAAGCCACGTGTTTTCAAGTAATGAATTGTTTTATCAAGTAAATGTTTCTTTTCAAACTGAGTTTAGTTTGATCCTTGAGTTATATCCGTTCATTGTAATTCATTGTTACCGTTCGTTTCGGTCATCTCCTCTTAGTACGCGAGGGGATACCGTATGAACTTACTGGGCATTGTTCGCTCATTCCTTTCATCTTTTTCTCTCCAGGTTATAAATAAGCAGATCAAGAGTCGCAAGGTTGGCGGCTTAGGAGTTATCTTTTAATAAAGTAATTAGCGGTTATGTTCCGTTATGGTTAAGTTATAAACTTTACTTTCCGTTAGTTACCGTTTGAACTAGTGGTTTGTACTAGTCGTTGTGGATTTGAACGTTTGTTAATGTTTGAATTGTGGTTATTTATAGCCGTTGGGCATTCTGATTTTGGGAATTATTCGTATTAAGTTGTTATTTAATTGTAGTGAAAAGTTGGGGTGTTACAGTTGGTATCAGAGCCCCGGTTTAAGATTACTTGGGAGACTCAGAATTAGAAGTAAGACTATTGGGAGAAGTAGTACTTAACTATTATGGGCTTTAGAACTCTGATAAGAACAAAGTACTTTTGGGAAGCACTAATGAAGGGAAGGCGCTATTAGGGAAACTTCCATTTTAGGAAA